>BPLR01016604.1:0-127110 GCA_021605095.1 Caerostris extrusa | reverse complement strand
AAGATCATGAGGGGCCTACATTCAAATTGTTAACAAAATTAGAATTACACTATTCCAAAAACAGTAAACACTCAAAGCACTGAATCAAAAATAAGGAGAAATTCTACAGATATGAATAATAAACAAACATAATAAGTAATTTACAAACTTAAAAATGGGAGGTGAAAGGGCCTCATAAGTGGAATAGCCTAAGGCCTCTTTCATCTAAATCCGGCCCTGATTATAATGTATTATTATGGTATTATAACGTATTATTCTAGTACTATTTAAGTATTATTATTTGATTCTTATATTATCTACTACTGCATAATTATCTATCAGAAGTATCCATTTCTTTTCTAGAACTATTTAACTATTAATTGTATCAAGTAGCATTTTACTTATGAATAGTCTCCATTTTACCATTACTTTAAGCCGTAGGTTCCTGTCTGTTTAGCCTAAAGAGTGGCCAAGATGACCGTAGAGCGACAAACCAAACAAAACCATTGTACCATATTCATAAACAGAAGAAACATAAAAGAAATATTTCTGCAAGGAGTTTATTATAGCATTTGTATTTATCTGTACATGCATCTTTATATCTAAAATGGATTTGCAAATATTTTAAGCAGCAAAAAGAAATTCCGATAATATTTGTTAATATCTCCTTTCTGAGTTTCTTTTTTCCCAGTAATATCAAAATCAGCTTTGCAGTTTCAACTTCTTATTTATTAAAAGAATATATGAATAATCAACGGAAACCCGGATATATCGTCATAAACAAATACTTTATAAATACAAATCCTTAATCTCCGACGGGTCCTTTTCTATTCTTCTATCACACAGAAAGAGAAAAAAATTTGCTGATACCGTTTCAATTATGCAATTACATTATCATAAGAAAGAGAGCATATTTCTCTGAGTCGCTTCTTATCAAAGATTAGAAAACAAAAGCATGCATTTTTTGCGAACATTCAGATACAATGCAGTAAATATATATATCCTTATTTTTTCCAGGAAAAAAGGAAAGAAAGGCTGCTGAGTTAGATATTTCACGCGTAATATAATTTAGAAAGTATTTCAAGACGAAATAAAACAATCCCAGCAGATTTCTTTGCCATTTAAAGAAATCAATTTTCAAGGTAAGTTTAGTGCATTTCAAACAGAATATATGTAGCTTGCTTGTAGAATATATGAAATTTGCAACGGAATGGTATTAAACTATAAAAACAACATTAAAAGTAAGGTAAGAGCAAAATATGTTAAAAAATAATAATGGAGTTATGGCAAAAACCCACCTGTTGCTTAATTTTTGCACACCAGTGTAATATACCATTCGTAGTCAACGTATTTATCCATGTTATATTACGTCTATCAAACAAAATTATAAAATTTTAAAGATAATTAAACTGGTTTTTTTTTTATTAAAATTACTGAATAAAGAATTTAGTTTTATATTCTTATTTTATTAGGACATCGTTCTTGTATCAGAAAAAAAAAATAACAGAACTGTCATAACATCCGCAATTTAATTTAAAAACAGTTTGATAATAATCTAAGCAAACTCACTTAAAATCTGAATAGCAAAATTATATTTGTAACCATCCTTCCTCTATCATGCTGTCAAGAAGGCTCCCTGTGGCGTTCAGGAGAAACGGCAGTTGGACTCCAGACTTTCACCCGAGAAGAAATATATTTAGAGCAACCCTGTGCATTAATTGACTTACCGATTCTCACCTGAAGAGGGGGCATATTTAATGCAACCCTGCCCTTAACCGACAGGAAAAGCTCAGAAATTGAGTCCTTCCCCGAACTATAATTATATTTTTTACTTTAAATGTATTAAAAATGAATTTATCTAAATTTACGTGTGTGTTTAATTAAAACTCTTAAGTTCTCAAATCTATGCTTCATGTATCTCTACCCACCCACTCCATTTATAATATGATTATCCAAAATGGGGCTCGACCGTACATGTACATCTTCTGAATAATTTAATACCTTTCAAATCATTCGAATACTCTTATGTTTCAAACAAAAGTTATTTGCAATTATAATTTAAAATCTTTAACAATAATCAAAGTATCATTAGTCGCTTCTTTAAAAATTGTGTTTCACATACATCTGTATGAATTTTTATGCTTGAGATTAGATTTCAATAATTTATTTTCGCAAAATTTCATCTTTTTTTCTCTCTAAGATATGTGTATGCATGAAGCTTTGTTTTTGTATTGAGAAGAAAAACTAATAATGTATTAGGTTTCCTTTTGAATTAAATTTTTTCAGAGCGTGTGTTTTTAAAACGAAGAAAGTAAGGTAATAATAGAACCTTTTAAATTAAGTTTTCAGTGACGTTTTTATTTTATAATTTATATTTGAAAACAAGCTGCAATTTTTTTTTTTTTTTTCCTTTTCTAAGAAAACAAAACTGTACGAATTTATGCTAAATCCTTTGAAAGAAATTTATGATTTTCAGTTTAAAACTAAATGAATTTGACTTTTTTTTTGATATATCCGGAAGCAAATAAGCAACAGAAATATTTTTCTTCTATTAGAAATAAATTAAATTTCCTCTGCAATTATTTGAAGTAAAACATTTTCGATTTAATGTAATTTTTCAAAACTGCCTTTTTTTTTTTTATTTAATTTGAAAAGAATGGAAATAGATAATTTAACATGCCATTAAATACGAATTTTAAATCAATTGCAATACAATGAAATATATTGGAATATGATATTCCCAAAAATATTGTTAATGTGTTTTCACTTGAACATGACTATATTTTCATTGAAGTTTATAGCTTCCATTACAATGGATGCGAGAAAAAGTAAAAAATAAAAAAACGTGAGATTTGTAAAAATATGTTTTAAAATTTAAAACCGATAAAAGAAAATTTGCATAAACCCTAATTTTAGGGTGTTAACCCTTTTAAGAACTGCTTGTAAGGATCATATACCGTCCCGGCCTATAATATTAGACCTATAATGGCTTCAAGTACCACTTTCATGGTCATGAGAACAATTTAATTTTCATTTACAAGCATTACATATATACAGATACAGAACTCTGGGCTGTTATACAAAGAAATGAATATTAAAAGTATACATTTTATCAAAAGTGCACTATTAAATCGTAGGTGTATTTCACTCCAAGGTCGGAGATTTTCAAAGTACTCGATTCTATGTAGAATCTGTTTGCCTATTAAATAAAAACGCCTTACAGATAAAGAGTAACTAATGGACGTGATGTTGACTTTAAGATCTACAATGAGATCTATAATGGCTTCAAGAAGAGGACCACTTTCAGGTTCATGCGAACACTTTAATTGATATTACATATACGCCCCCCATATATATATATATATATATGTATGGGGGGGTATATGTATAACATAGAGCTCTGGGTTAATATAAATTATTTACAAAAAGATGAAAATTAAGAAGTTAAATTGGATTCTCAAGTGCAGTTCGCTCCAAGGACGGAGATTTTGAGAGTTCTCGGGTCTACGTCGAATCTATAGGCCTGGTCTGCAGAAGACCTTAATTATCAGACGGCATGATTCACGAAACTACAAGGGGCTCGCTTTGAAAACAGGCTGAAACTCCTGCCTATTCAATCACTTCAGAGAAAATGAGAAAAACAACACTCTTTGTCAACTCGTCTTCCTTTTTTTTCTCCAAATACCTGCCTTTTAGAAAAGCCACCAAGAGGAGGGGGTCAGCTTCCCTCACTTCTCATTAGAGTAAACATTTCTCAGCTCATGGTCGATCCCCAATCACTATGGAACAACTCATGGTGTAGTGCATATTTCATCTGTAATTGTTTCGACTAATCGCTGATTTCATGAGGTCTCATTATCCCTGACACTGATTATCTGCTATCAGATTTGAGTGACAGATTGTTCTTGTTAGTACAAAACACTAATTGCATGTAATATAACTACCCACAATAACTCTTGTCTGCTGTCAAATTTGAACGATGGGTTGTTATTATATCAAAAAATATACATTCCTCTCACCTGGAAATGAAATGCCAAAAGTCTTCCCATGATAAAAAAAAAAAAGCTACAATCAACAATATGATAGTATGACGTAAAATACATAGCATTAAATTATTTGATTTTATTCTTCAAAATAATGACAAAATGCTTGGAAACTATTTTTGTCACTTTAGTATAAGTTGTAGAAAATGCTGTCATAATATAAGCTTTCGCTAATGTTCTTAATATTAATACTGCGTTTTAATCTGGTTGGGATTTTTTTCAATATAATTACTGATATTTATTCTGTACTGAGGAAACAAAACTATCAATACACAATATGAAATTCTTATTAATTTAATCTTTTACAAATCTATATAAAGACAAATAATCTTTATGAAGCAAATTTAACCTTTACTTGCTATCATTTACTCAACTTACATAAAATAAAACAATAAAACACATGAAAAATATTTATTAACCCTTTAATTCAACGCTTCCAAACGAAGTCATAACATTTCACATAAAAATCAAATTGCTTTCTTAAGCCAGATAAAAGCACTTCAATTGCTACAACAAAATTTCAATAAAGCCTGACGGATATGCAAGATGCATTAGCTAATCCATATGAGAGGAAGAACTAATTCTTTTTTCGTAAAAGAAAAGTGCAGGAAACAGAAAGAGATGATTTTTGACAGAGAGATTCGGACTTAATGCCTCCATGTCTCTGGAGTGGCAAATGTGACAGCCCAGCACGTTCTGCGGATGGTTTTGCTCCATCCCCTGGGATTCTCGTAGAGAAATGATTACGTCAGAATTATTTCACTGGAAACGTCTTATCTCTTTTCTGTTTCTGACTTCGTTTCCAGTCGAGTTAAAACGAAATGTAAACAGGAGTTATTTAGAAATATTTATTGCACTAAAAGTATTAATAAATTGATCCAATTAGATGAAACTTTGTGGTGTTTAAAAAAAAAAAAGTTGCCGATCGTATAAGAAACTAATTATTTAAATTAAGAAAGAATTATTTCATTGAAAATATCTTATCTACTTTCTTATTTCCATTTATTACCACATGCTTCAAGTTCGAATACTGACGGTGGCATGGATGCTAGTTAGTGCTTGGAACCATTTAAACTGTAGGTCCCGGTCTAATTAACCTAAATGTGCACAAAATGATCGTAGAGCGACAAACCAAACCTTCTGATTCTGACTTCATTTGCATTCAAATTCCAGAATAAACAGGATTTCTTTATTTTAGTTTATTACATTGAAAGCGCTTATGAAAGAGTCTGCTATAATAAATCGTTATTATAATGAAATTTTTGATCGAAAAATAAAAATGATATTTTTAAAAATATTTTAAAGAGTTTGAAAATAATTGGTAGATGTTGATTAAATAAAATATTGTTAACAATTTAAACAATTGATCAAATATTTGAAATACACAGTGAGCTCAAATGCTGTTCCAGAATCGCCTATGAAATATTTCTTAAGATTACTGTCGACTATATGTACATTTTGGATCATTAATCTTAAAAGTCAGGTCTGTTAAAAATCTTTCAATGACATGCCTGGCATTTTTCTAGAAAAATGATTCTTACTAACCGATGAATATTTTACCATGGTTCAATCTTTTGAGAATCCTGCATGATGTTTCATTATTTCAACATTTATTAAGCTATTCTTCGATTTTTAAATTTGTTTATTTAAACAAAATTTTTTAATTTAAAAGAATGAAAATATTGTGCGTGAACCCAAAAACATTATTATTGTCAAAATGAATAAATGGAATCAAATTCAAAATTTTTAATTCCATTTCAGACTTATGTCAATAATTTTCATTGGTGATAAACCTTTCTACATCAATTAAAAACAGATAATGGATAACTTTCTGATTACTAAAACACAGAAAAGGTTCTCAACATCACTGAATCATTTATTTACAAAAGAGGAAAAAAAATACAATCATTGTCTAAAAGGTATTTTCATGCAAAAATTATATAATAATCGCATAGCATTGTTTTTATATATCTATTTACTTTTTTTTAGGGCTCATTATCAAAAAAAAAAATTCCCAAAGGGACATATTACATGTAAATATCCTTTCATGAACTTCACCGAACAGTAGCACATTGATTTAAAGACAGCTATAAAATCTTGTGAATGTTAACTGTCAGAAAAATGATCACTCATCATAATTCAAATTTCCGCAAAAGATGTAACCAACATAAAAATGAGGCTTTCTTACCTTCTTTGAGGAAAAGCATTAATCACTTTGATTTAAAAGTAAAAATATTATTTGAATATATTTTTGCAGTGATTTTAAGGATTCTCATCATCTGAATAGTTTCATAAACAAAACATTTTCAAACTTTTAAAAATATATATTTTATGAATAAAGTATTCGAAACTAATCGGGCCTGAATATGCTAAAATATGTTTTATGTTCCCTTTTCCTGAAATTAGTTTCATTTTTTAAACCAAGCAACAGCATTTCTGCCACATTGATATTAGTTCAATGAAATCTAAATGGTATAAAAGGAGTGCATTTTTGAAATTATGAATTATTTATATCACATGCGCTATAGGTAGCTTTTGTATTCATTGACATCATTTAATCGTTAAAGATAAAAATTATTAAAACGTCTTTTTTTTCACTCTTCACCTTTTAAATGCACAATTCATCACTAAGAACAATGTTATTTAATTCCATGAGATTCCAGTTCCTATTCAAATAGTCAGCCCATCAAGTTGTAACAGACACTGTAAGCTCAAATCGGCCTGACCTTTTCTGAATTCCGCCTTATAACCAGTGTTTCTTATGATTACTCGTCGACTATATTTTACTTTGGAGATTGATTTTTCTGCTTGACAGCCATTTATCTCGAACCTCTTCCTTAAGATCGACTTCTTGATGTTTTATTTGTTTTTATATGTTTCACCATTAAATATCAATTGTTGAATGGTGATATTTCTTCCTTAGCCAATTGTTGAACTATTCTTCAATTTGACCAAATCTTTTAGCTAAAAGTTATTATCTCTCTAATGGTGAAATATTGTGCGCGAACCCATAGGTAAATCCCCCTTGCAGTCAAAATGAATAAATGGAATCAAATTCAAATGGAGGGTTATAGTATGCATATTATTAAGCTAGTACTGAAAACTATGCTCTGGTCATTGATGATACAGCCTAGTTCTACAGCAATTGTAAAAAATAATGGGATACATATTTAATAGATTACTAAAACAGAGAAAGGTCTCGTCACCACAGAATCCAGATTCTTAGTTAAGATGGCGAAAATACAATCATTTACATGTTGATCGAAAGATATTTTCATATGAAATTATACAATAGTCACTTAACTTCTTTTGATACATCTACTTCTTTTTTTAGAGCAAATTACCACAACAAAAAGAATTCAAAAGCAGATGGACATGTAATGGATCATTTCTAACGATAAAAAAGTAGGCCACACAATATTTATCACGCAATCTATAAAAACATGGAATGTTCTTTACACTGTCAGACTCCATGATCACTCATCATAATTCAAATTTGCTCAACGAAGAGGGAGTAACAGTGCACATAAAAATGAGAAAAAGAATCTCCTCACTTTCTTTGAGGCAAAAGCATATAAAATTCTATTGTCCCATTTATGCCACAATAGTAAAAAATATTATGTGTCCCTACTTTGTATGATGTCAGCAGAGGATTCTCGTCATCTCAAGGAGCTCTATTTCAAATGAATTTTATGCTGTTCACTTTAAATGTATATTTTATAGGTATTAAAGTCTTCCTTTGTGTTGCCCGGAATCTCAGTATGTTATTAAGATGATTCTAGTGTCGGATGGCAAAGATTCGTGCAATAATTGTCGGATTTATTGTACCACCTACATATTATTGGGCACATTTCTTGATTAAAAAATCTTAATTGTGGTCATGAAATTCATGTTTTCTGAATATTTCTAAGACTCTCCAGCGCACACCACATGCGCTATCAATGTTTTTTTGTATTCATTGCACAAATTCATTAAGATAAAAATTCATTAAATGTTGCTCTTTTTTTTACATATATCTCAAGTCAACTTTTAATTTTACCTGTTTCTTTTTTAATAAAAATTATTCCTCATGACCACTTTTTTTCTAATTACCCTATTCAAATAGTCAGCCTCCAGTTGTAACACAAATCGTCGTCGTTGTAGAGCATTCTTTGCATTCAGAAATTCTTGTTCTTATTCCTGAATTGTCTGCTTAATAATTAGATTTTTTTTTGCTCACACCAAAAAGATTATTTTCTAAATTCCATAATGCAAAGGTATATAATTTAAAAAATATGAGCATCTAAAAACTATAAATTAGGTGTATTTGAAAATTGTAACTACTCCGATATTTAGAAATAAAATAAAAAATGAGTGCAGAAAAATATTTTGAGCTTGACCCCAAATTTTTTTCTTTTCCAAACCACCCATACATTGTTTAAGCATTGATGATGGCAAGCTGCTTCAGATAAATGGAAAAAACCTAGAAATTCTTACCGGAAAGTAATTATCTTGAATATCAGTTTGTCAACACGTATCCAGTTTGTTGCTAGGTTTAGAATATTGCAACCGTCTACTTCCCTTTCAGGCAACTAAATGGTATAAAATGTTTTAGCTTATTGGAATTATCAAATCTGCGGTGTTAACTATATATTCTAAGAAAAAGTTATTACTTATTAAACAATTAATAATATACATAATTTTCTATATAATTATTATTTAAAAAATTTCAAGAAAAATAACAAGTATGAATGATAATATTTTCTACAGAAAACCAATCAGTAAAATGTCACATGTTTTAAATAAACATTGTAACGTTTCGGCCTATACTAGACCTATAACGACCAAGAAGAGGATCACTTTTATGGTTCATGGGAACATTTTAATTTTTATTTGCAGTCATTATATATATAGAGAGAGAGAGAGAACTCTGTGTTAATACAAATTATTATTTACAAAAAAATTAAAATTAAAGATTCAAATTTGATTCACACTCCAAGTTCGGAGATTTTCAGAATCTCAGGTCTACGTCGAATCTTAAAACACTACCACTACTACACCACATCACATCACTGTGCCTAGAGCTGAGTTGCCCCCTATACAGTTTGGGAATGATGTCGGTGAAATGAATGGACGCAAGATGGGGGCGGAAAATTTGCATAATTCACTTTTGGAGGCACAGAAGCTGAACAATGGGAAAAATTCATACAAGAACAGAACTGAATATTAAAAATTTTAAAAATTGAAAAAGGATGAATATGAAATGCAAAAATATATAAAAAAAAAAACGCTAGGTAAGATATTAGAGGAAAAAAATTAAAAGCAATGTAATAGGATAAACCCTACATAGGATATTATACAAATCAGAGACAAGGGCAATAAAAAGGCAGGAGATATTACATAATATTCTAGGTATATAACTAGAAAAATTGTATTCAGATTGTTGATTGTGCAATTTGGAGTCTAAATGAAATAGAAAAACGAGCTGTTTCAAATTTAGTGTGCCCCTAGAAATACGCTCATGCACCCACTTAAATTATATACATTATAATACAAAATTTCCTTTGATACATACACAAGCATAAATAGCTTTGTAAAACAAATCACTTAAATATGCAAACATAGTACGGTTATGTTACCTTAAATATATAGACGAGCAAAGATTATTTTATAAGTTTATTACCTTACATAATACACAATTATATTTTTTTTTTATGCAGCGAATTACCATAAATATTCTAACCCAATATATGCATACACTAAGATTATTTAAAAAAGTAAAATTACTTTAAATATACACAAAAAATATATATATACACACACACTTAATCTTTGTAAGAAGCAAATTATAAGTATACACACAAGAGGAGTAAACACATGTCAATTTGTTTTATAAATCAGGATTACTCTGTTTACAAATACATTCACAAACGCACGCAGTAAGAATAAAAAAATAAATAAAAAAGGGAGGTCTGTTACTAAAGATTGTTTAGAGATTTGTATACAATCTTAAAATCTTGTCTTAAAATATGTGATCTGAGACAAACCTTATTTATCACACGGTGTGATACACCTACAAGGGGTTGGCTAACTTTGGAAACAAGCGGAAACACTGGTCTGTTCTGTCACTTCAAAGAAAAAGTGAAAAACGACATTGTTTGTTAACTCGTCACAGAACTCCTACCTTTCTTCTCCGAAACCCCATTTTAAGAAAATCCGACAAGTGGGAGGGGGGTCAGCTTCCCTCACATCTCATTAGATTAATCGCTTTCTCAGCCCATGGTCTATCACCAATAAAGATGCAAAAACTCATGGTGTAGTGATAGTCCATCTGTAATTTTCGACCTACACAGGTCGAACAGACAGTCGCTAATTTCATGATGTCTCACTATCCATGACACTGTTAATAATGAGACATTATCTGTTGTCTTATTTTGAGTGACATGTTGCTCTCATTAGCCCAAAACTCTAAGTGCATGTAATATAAATATCCACAACACTGCCTATCTGCTGTCAAATTGGAGTGATAGGTTGTTATTGTGTACTTGTTAAAGAAATACATTCCTGCAATGCTGCAACTCTTCTCGTGGGAAAAATATTACATCATATATGTTAAAAGTAAATATTACTTAAATACAGAATTTATTTCACTTCAAAGACTTTAAATTAATTTAATCAAATGCAAATTTTAAATTTTAACAAAGTTAGAAAATCGTTAATATTTTTATAATCACCATGTACGATATGTACATTTTCCACTCTAATGCAGTTTTAAAATATAATAAATTTAATTTGTAATTGCAAAACTTCCTTTCCGAATTGGTACATCAAATAAATAAAAAGTCAACCAATGCATAAAATGAGTTAGGCAATTTCTTTTCAAGGCTTCTTGAAGATCTCTTTCCTACCCGATATACCTACCCGATATCTTTTGTATACCTTTTGTCCCAATTGCATGGGAAGAGAGAAAAAAATAACAGCATTGAATTTAATTAATATCTACTTTTAGGATATATGATGTAGAATTTTTCGCACGAGTAGAGTTGTAGCATTTCGTTCCCAGGGGAGAAAATGCATATTCTTTAACAAGTTCATAATAACAACATATCACACCAATTTGACAGCAGATAGACATTGTTGTGGGTATTTGTATTACACGAAATTAGTGTTTTGCGATAATGAGAACAGCCTGTCACTCAAATATGACAGCAGATAATCAGTGTCATAGATAATGAGACATCATGAAATTAGCGATTGTCTGCTCGACCTTCACAGGTCAAACAGACTTGTTTAATTTAGACCACGTGTTTTATATTCGTCGTAGACTCGACAACTTTGAAATCTCCGGCCATGGAGTGAAATGCACTTGTGAATCAAAGTTAAATTAAATCTTTGTAATTCTCATTTTTTTAATAATAATTTGTGAACCTTAAAACAGTTTTAAAAATATAATAAATTTAATTTCTACATGCAAAACTTGCTTTCCAAATTGGTACATAAAGTAAATAAAAGTCAGCCAATGTATAAAACGAGTTTGCCTTTCTTAAGCAATTTCTTTTCAAGGCTTCCTGAAGATCTCTTTCTTACTACTGCGTCCTCTTTGTATACCCGAAGTCCCAATTGCATGGGTAGGAAGAAGAAAAAAAATAACAAAATTGAATCTAGTGCAGCCTAACTAAGAAATAAGAGCCATAATGGCGACCACGTGATTTTGTCAGAACACTATCGCCCAACCTTGCTAATGGCTTCTGAGGTTTCCAGATATCACGCGTTGTCGCTGTAATCAGATAAGAAGAGACCTGGAACATCTAATTGCCCGCTCTACGAGGAAGATAGTCTCGGTTACGCTGCTGTAGCTGATTGTTCGAATTCTGCGAACGTTTTCCTTCTTTCGTTTCCTAGCGTGGTTGCAGACACTAGGGGAATGCAAAGTAAAAGTTATATATCGTGTTATATTTACCGAATTGCTTAAGGTGAACTAAAAAAGAACTAAGAAAGGCTTCAGGTAAAATGGATATGTCTACTACTTTATTCTGTTGTTAATGGATATCATATTAATTCACGAAATATTTAAAAGTCGGATGCTTTAATACATTGAACTATCATGTCTGTATATCCCATGCCTCCACAAAAAATGCATGGGAAAAAAAAATAAAAAATGAAAAATAAGTTATTTTAAACAGATTAATCTCCTCGCGCATCAAAGGAAATTTTCACTTCAAAAATTTTTAAAATATGCAATATCTATTTAATACGCATACGTATAGGTATTGAAAGCGACACAATTCAAAACGAAATAAAGAGCATGTGACTTGACATTGGCGAATTGTTATTTCCGCATATACGTAAATTTCTCACTCATCAAAATTACGTATTACAAAATAAATATGTATACGTATACATATTTTGTAAGAACAACGAAGTACAAATATTTTACAAAATACGTAAGAACCTAACGAATTACAAATCCTATACATATTACAAAATACATATACGTATACGTATTTTGTAATACGTAATTTTGATGAGCGAGAAATTTACATATGTGTAGAAATAATGATTCGCCAATGTCAAGTCATGTACTATCTATTACATTTTAAATTTTTGTCGCTTTCAGATTGTAAATACGTTGTGGTTACAATTTTAAAAAAATATATTGAGTAAGAATCATTTATATTTATGAAAATTAATTTAACCATCAGGGCCTAATGGCTGAGTGTCCAGCGTTAGATGCCCCAGGCTTCAGATTCGAGTCTTGGAGGTGTGATGGATGTTTGTCAGTGGTTTGAAATCCACTTTAAATCGTAAGTCCCTGTCTAAGATGGCTGTAAAATGTTGTTTGTAGTGGTGACAACCTTATCCCGTAAAAAGAAAAACTCTCCTGTTTCCAAATCTGCCAGTAGATCTTGACCCACCACGGAGCTGTTTCACCAAGGATGATGATGATTGAATGATGAGTTTAACCATCACTTAACATTATGTGTTCAAATTCCATAGGAGAAATAAGTCATAGAATTAAAAAAATTGAAATTCGTAAATTATTTCTGCTTTAATTTATTTTTAAAAGTTAATGAGTGCTTTTATAAATTTTGTACATTTAATTGAAATTGAAGCTTAATAACCGTTCAAAACACGATGGTTCTTTCAGAAAAATTTTATTTGAAGCTTCATATTGATGTATTATTGAACTATACATTTATGTATTTATATATCTATATAGAAAAGAAAACTAAGAAACCCTTAACATTTAAAATTTGCAAATAACATAATATTTTCAAAACCTTTCAAGTGATAACAAATTTGGATATTATTACTGTTGCTTTTATCGAATGCCTATCACTCTCACTTGAGGCGTTCATCAATAGAAGGGCAGATATATAGCAAATTTAGTTTTATCTCAAGTACACTACTTGCTGCACTGGACTGACCATAATGTCACATTAATGTCACCATAATTTTTCGATTTTTTCGGCAACGGCAATCAACATCCCAGTGAACACCTTCAGAAACCTAAAACGTCTGGCAGATCTGCCAAAGGTCTGGTCACATTAATGAATTAATGTGATTGACTTCAATGCAAAAAAGATATCTCTTTTCCTTTTTTTTTTAAAGTAGGTGAAACTATTTTCTAGCCTATAGAATTATCGTATTCATCATGCTGTAGGAGCATGAAAAGTACGATAATTCTACAGTCTTTCACAGCTATAGGTTCACACAGTGATATAGCTTTCTATAGCATTAGGCTCAAAGAGCTTTCAATTTTTTGACTTCGATTGCAAGGTTTTAAACGAAGTTGATCTTTTTTCTAAAACTTAAAAATTATTACTCAATCATGCCGATTCATTCCTTAAAAAACAGTTCTTATAAAATGGCACAGATTAAATATGGTTGCTGGTCTTCATTATCAATATATGTTTGGTTTTGAATGTCGGCTTTGAAATTAATAAGACGAAAAGGTAATTTTTAAAAATAAATTACTAAAATACAAAATTTTCCAATAAAATTGTTTAGTGAAATGTAAACAAAAAAATCAAATGCTATATGAATTACCTTTTCTTAAACTATCTCTTTTATAAATTGTTTTTTAAGAGCTCTTCGCTAGTACATCCTCTTTGTAAGCCCAAGCCCCCTCACAAAAAAAGGAAACGCAAAGAAAAAAAAAACTGAATCTATTTCAACCTAACGAAGAAATAAACCCCATAACACTGACAATGCAATTTTGTCAGAACATTATTGCCCAATCTTACTAATGGCTTCTGAGGTTTCCAGATATCACACGTTGTCGCCGTAATCAGATAAGAACACACCTGGAACATCTAATTGCCCGCTCTCTGAGAAAGTTGGTCACAGATCTGTAGCTGATTGCTCGAATTCTAAATGTTTTTTTTTTTCTTTCTGTTTCTAATGCCTTGGTTGACGATTGCAGGAAAAAATTATGTTTCATCTTTCATTTAACAAATCATCGAGTTTTATTTTATCTAATAACATCTTCATGTAAAATATAAACGACAGAACATCATTTGACATTTACACTTAATGAATATGATGTAAAATTATGAATATTTACTCATCGGGAGCATTTTAAACACAGTAATATTTAGAAATAATTTGTTTTATATTTAATCAGTAAATACAGGAATTTTGTCTATTAAATAAAATACTTTTTTTGACTCTTTCATGAACATGGCTATGTTAATAACAAATTTCCGGCATCCTGACAGACAAACAATTATTTTTAATAACTTTGTAAATCTCCATTGATTTGCGCTTCAATTGACATGTATCTTTTGTTCAATTTATCCATTCATTTCGATGACGTTATGCGAGTGTTATGAACAATGCCGAAAGTCTTGCCTACAACCCTGGATACCAATCTTCCAGGGGCTACTACAAGAGAATATCTGAAGAGATATAGTGTAGAGATTATGTACTTCTTGCATACTTGTCACAGATAACCGTTATTTACAAATAACCGTTATCTGTGAAATTTGTAGCTCTAGAACTTCCTTTGTCGTACCTTTTAAAAGCTATTTTTTTTTTTCCTAAAAATGCATTTTGCAATTTATGAATTTCAGAAGGACTCACATTCACAATATTGCAATTTCCAAAGTCCTATTGAGTGTATTTTAAGTATCAAAATAAATTTTAGAGTATAATCTACACCAAAATATACATTAGAATAAATTTCAGATGTATATTTATAACAAATGATACAATAGAATAAATTTCAAATATATATTAATAACAAATTAGAATAAATTTCAAATGTATATTTATAACAAATGATACATTAGAATTAATTTCTAATACGATTTATTTCAGTTCAATATAATATATTAAAAACCAAAGCCTTGTAGAAAGAAAGAGACAAAACATTTTAAGAAAAACAATTTTTCTATTGAAAACTATATAAATACATGGCTAAATTTGGAAATAAATTTAAAAATTAAAATTAAAATGGAATCTTGCTACATAGGAATGACTTTTGACAAGCCTCTATTCATTCAATGGCATCTCATCATAATTCTTCAGATAAATAATATCTGGTTTACCTTTATAAAATATAGGTACCTTAAAATTTTACTACGCAGTTTCTACTTGCAAAAAACGCAGATACTTTTAAAGCCCATTCTCGAAACGTACCACAACGTTAAAAGACAACAGCTACTATTTAACTCGCTCATCATATTCTGATGCAAAGCTATTTTTACCTATACCACATAATTTTTATAAAAATTTACTTAATTTGTTATGGCATCATAATTTTTATAAATAAATTTTTGAAAGAGTATAATTTTGATTAAATTTCCCTGGGTTATTTCAAAATATATTTATTTTATCAAAGTAACCTATTTTCTCCTCTGGGGAACGAAAATAATTGCTATTAATTAATTTTTCTACTGTTAGAAAAAGAATTTAAAAATATATGTAACGTTTTGCCAAAGTAATATTGTATAAAATTCGAAGTAAAAGGAGCTTAAACCATAAGGTTATTAAAAATAGTTAAGAATTTTGCATTTCATATCTTTTGCTATTCATCTGAATATTTCAAATTACTTATTAAATGTAATTAGATATAATACTAAAGTATTTTATTAAAACAGTTTCTTTTCAAAATATTTTAGTAAATTTAGTTTTTCATCTTTTATTAGATTTAGGAAAATATGCTCAAAGCAGTAATTCTCATTAATAAGACGTTGTTTCTAAGGAGAAAATTTTTTTTAATGGAAACTTATTTGAATGACTTTTATTACTTTCAGAATGAAAGTTTATATTTAATGTTATTTAACCAATCAAATTGTAAATATTGATAATACTGCCATTTTGATTTTTCGGTTTACAAAACCAAAATTTGAAAATTAAAATTTGACTGCTTTACACCACTATCTGTCCTCAACAACTACACTTTACACACGTAGTGTCATGTCACATGCCATATATTTAAAAATAAAATATGGGTGAAATTTCTTCACTTCATTGTATTGTATACATTTGGTAATTAAATGTTGTTGATCAAATGGCATTAACAGAATATTTTCTCAAAATACGTTAACTCTGATTTAAACTTTTAAATAAAATATGAT
This sequence comes from Caerostris extrusa, assembly GCA_021605095.1. Classification (NCBI taxonomy): domain Eukaryota; kingdom Metazoa; phylum Arthropoda; class Arachnida; order Araneae; family Araneidae; genus Caerostris; species Caerostris extrusa. Next base: position 110,525 of record BPLR01016604.1, on the reverse strand, counting down.
AGTTAAAAAAACGATAATAGTTTAAAAAGTAAAAGCCTAAATTGAAATGTATCCATGTTTCAAAAATTAACACTCTATCTGTTAATTCTACAATAAAAACATAATTTCCCAAAAATAGTAAACAACATGTATCTTAATATACTTATTTATTAGCTTTCAATATTATTATTTTATAAAATTTAAATATAATATTATTAAATGCCGACTGTTAGGTAGTATGTATGTGGAATTCAATATGTCCCTTGAAGTCGTTGCTTTCAGAAACTACTATAGGAGACCGTATGGAGAACTATATATATATATATATATATATATATAGTTCTCCGTATATATTGTAATAGTATATATTGTAATCTATATATATATATACACACACAGTCCAGTCACATTAATGTGACCACCACCTACTTTTCGTGAAATAAATCACAAAAGGCAGGTGGCAGCACATTGTAGTGGAGTGTATATAAAGAATTCCACTTAATACCACTTAAATACCACTTAATACCACATTCCACACTCCACTTAAAGCCAGAATAAACAAAAGTGTATATTGTGGTTTTTGACAGGTGGTCACATTAATGTGACTGGACTGTGTGTATATGAAGCACATAAAAATTTATGTATATGAAATGCAATTCTGGTTTTGATATACAATGTAAAAAAGTTTCTAAAAATTCCCTTTATCATATATATATATATGGACAAGGAACTTTCTAGAAATGTTTGTACTTTGTAGAACAAAGCCAGAATTGAACTTAATACACATTTTTTATGTATTTCATACTTAGTCCTATCAAAGCCTCCACCAAAACGGAAAAAAATGGAAGCATTTAGAGTTAATTAATTCAGTATCCGTAGTACATATAGATGAAACTATGAAACTAAAAATCCTAGACCTGCATAAATATAAAAGGTGAGTAGCACAACGTTTTTAGAACAAAGTTTTTTTTTTCCCTTTTTTAGAAAACAGATAAAAAAAAAGGGTAAAAAAAACATATATGCAAAACAGGATGAAAAACAAATTGTTCAGGAAATAAGCAAAAAACCATAGTCCATTAATTACAATACCCTAAAGAGTATTTTATCAAGGAATGTTTACCTTAAGGTCTATCCATCTAAATGTTTCTTAATATCTTAAGTAGATATTAAGAAACAAAACTGATTTCTCCTTAATTCTTTCATTTAAAAATAGCAATCATCTCGTTAAACTTAAAGCTAATTTGGCAGAGTTATTCTTTTTTAAAAAAATAACGTATAATAATGTCATTCTTTGGTAGTACAATGTACTCAAAAGACAGTGGTCATACCTCCTGTGATTATGGACTTGTTTCGGATCGTCATCATCATTTATCATTCTCGGTCAGCAAGAAACGATGCTCTTGTTTCGCTTTATGATCCAGCAGTAGATGCTGGAAAATGAAGATCGTAAAAAGCAGTAGGTAGAAAGTGATACTTTTCTTGAAATGTGTTGAGTTTCTTCCAGTGTATAACGCCGAATAAGATTTCAAGTACAAAATTGACATCGATCCACGCTTTTTCAGGCTACAAAAATAGAGTAATAGATTTAGTTTTGTTTGATAAAAAAATTATATTGGTTTTTACTGTTGAAGTTTAATTGAGTTCTATAATGAAAATTATTTTCATTGTTCGTAATAAACACTTTTGTTCTAAAATATTCATCTTATACTTCAGTAGCGGTCTGATGACTAATTGGCTAGCGCTCTGACATTTGGTACCACAAGCTTCAGGTTCGAATACTGGCGATAGTAGTGATGTTTGAGAGTGGTTCTAAATCCATGTTAAACAGTAGGCCCCGTTTAATTAGCCTAAAATGTGTACAAGATAACCGTAGAGTGAAAAGAAAATTCCAACCATATTTCAGCTTTTCATAGGGTTAACAAAATTACAGAAGCATAAAATTAATTTTAAGCTTTTATCTTTTTATGCAGATAGTTGTTGATGATAAAACTTTTGAAAAGTTTTGTAAAACATCATTTGTTGATGAATCTGTCATTTCTTTGATGGGTCTCACTTATGCAGACTATTAACAGCCCAAACAATATCCTCCCTTCATTACTATTCAGCTAATATTAACTTTTAGATGTCCTTCAAGGGGTTACCTTATATTTGCATTTCCTGTAGGACAGAACCCGTAAAACCTTTATAAAGGCAGTCTCATTGACAATAGGAGCTTTCTATCTTCATTTTCTCAATCACCTTCGAGTCTTTTTTTCCTGAAAGCAATAACTATAACAAACCCGTGAGTGGAATAGAACCTGAATCTAACTTTTAAAACGCAATAAAACATAAGTTTCCTTTAAGAACATTTGTAGTTGAAATTTTTAAAAATTTCAAATAATTTGTAACAAGACTCGGCAATAACAGTTTTGACATACTCAACAATAACAATTTCGATATACTCGACAATAACAAAGTCGATAATAACAGTTTATTATTTATATTATACTCGAATTTAAAATAAAATATGCAACATCTAGAATATCACAAATATTTACATTGTAAATATTAATATTTGTGCTAGAATTTTCTCTTTTTTTTTTTTTCTTGTAATTTCTTTTAATCTCTTAAGATACATATGAAAAATTAAAGTTTATTAATTTGTATTTAAAATAAAATATGAATTTTAAATATGTCTAAGTAAAAGGTATCCATAACGTAATTTTTTTTTTAATTATTATTGGTCAAACTTCGATGTAGTCATCATTTATCTTGGTAAAATTGATTATTTTACGTTTACAATCAAGATTCATTTAAAATTGTTTAACTTTATGATAATTTTTTTTCTTTCTAATACAGCTGGCAAACACAGACAGCTTGGTATTAGATGCCTTAAGGCAAGTGCTGCACAGACATACTCATTTTGCATTACCCAGGGGCGCGTGTAACTTGAAGATAAGCCCCGTACGCGGAGTAACAATGCCCCGCAACGCTCTACGATCCTATTAGACCGGGACCTACCTTTTAAAGTGGATTCCGAACCACTACAAACAACCATGGCACCGCCGGGCTCAAACCCGAAACCTGTGGTACCGAGCGCCAGAGCGCTACCACTCGGCCATTCAGGCCCCACTTTCTGATAAATAAAAAACTGAAATAAAGAATAGTATAGTTAAATTCTTATTAAATAATAATTTTCCTCTATTTTATTGGTTTGTATTTTTAATGCTGATTATAACAGCTAAATAAAGTTATTTATCAATGCATTTTAGAAATACGGTAATAAGAAATTTATATTATATAAAAAAACCTAAACATGAATGTTCCTTTTATTGCATATACTAGAGGGTATTTTTCAACTACGGATGGGGCATTAAATAAAGATAAGAGTGAATAATAAAATAGTTTGATTGTTAGGAGTCAATGTTAACAGAAACAAATGATGCCGGACAATCATTATTAATTTTCCACGTAATAACTATGCACATTGAGACAATTTTCATACAGAAGTGTTTTACAATATAGACGAGTTTAGACAATTTTTTTAATATCCTTTTTATAATAGATTTCCTCCAGCATAGCGAAGTAGTTTTCACAGCGTCTTGAAGCTTTATGTTGGTGCAGAAAGGTGTCCTACTGCACCTGTCTTCCTCTCTCGAAAGAGATTGAAGATACTCGATCTGAGATCGATTAAGATCTGAGCTGTAAGCCAAGTGACCAAACGCTTCCCTTTGAATTTATTCAAAAAGCTTTTTGTCACCATAGCAGCAGGTGGTCTTGCTATGTCATTTATCAAGAGCCATAAACGCAGCTCATTCCCCGATTAATTTCTGCTGCACTATTTCCTTCTGCTTGTCGAAAACGAATTATACTGTGAAAACAGCACTAGACACAGCAGAATTATTCGTTTTCCGATTAATTTCTGCTGCACTATTTCCTTCCATGCCACAGTAGAAAACGAATTATACTGTGAAAACCTGTGGCACAGAGTGCATTTTCCAGGCAAGGAATAGTGCAGCAGAAATTAATCGATTAAATTCTCCGATTAATTTCTGCACTATTCCTTGCCTGTAGAAAACGAATTATACTGTGGAAACAGAACTAGACATTAAATGCAGAATTTAATCGATTAATTTCTGCTGAAGCAATTATACTGTGGAAACAGCACTGGAAGTCAATGAAATCAATGGCTCTATAGCTCAGCTCCAATTGACGTTTTGGTCTCGGTGAAGCAGTTGTTCCAACAAAGTATTTCGTAAATCCGCCTTGTATAGCTCGAACGGTCACTAAGCAGCGCTGTCGAAATTGGAAACAGTTTTCGTAATAACAATTTTCGACATGAAGATTCTTAGATATGACTTTTCATATTTAAAATATGAAAAATAATATAAACTAATAAGTTATTAATAAATAACAAATATATTTTGAAGTTTCTGTGATAAAACTATAAGGATGAAATATAAAACATGATTCAAGGAATTATTGCAATCAATTTAAATTGATACTGTTTGTGGTATTTTATTTGTATAAAATTTATTAATTACTTTTGAAAAGTGCGGATATCATTATTAAATTAATGGTAGTTCTACTTCATTGGTGCAACAATCTTTGATGGGACAAAGCCGTCTGCCTACTATCAGCCCAACAGCCTTATTAGACTGGGACCTTCGGTTTAAAGTGGAATTCCGAACCACTACAAACATCCATGGCACCACTGGAACACGAATCCGAAACCTGTGGCACAGGGCGCTACTCACTCGACCAACAGGCTTCTTAATGGTAGCTATTCTTTAAAAAATTGGGCTTGGTTGCAAATTGTTTATATATTTAGATAAAATTGTTAAATGAAAAAAATTGATCGATTTCTGATACATTTGCAACTGAATATCAGAAATAATAATTAAATAGTTTTTTTCCATGTTGCGTAAATATATGAAAAATTGATTAGATACATAGATATTAGTAAAAACAAATACATTTCATAGTAAAGTTTAAATTGCTTTGAGAAATTTAAAGATCTATCTAATTCAAATGCAGTTAACTTCAGTTTTTAATTCAATTATCATAAACTAAATAAACTAAATAACTCAATCATCAAGCGCGTCAGTCTCATAATTCTTAAAAAAAAAACCGCCAGTCAGACAACAGCAGAATCCCAGAAAACTTCCACTGGATCGATATTAAAACATCCCTCTAATCAGATGGAAATAATGTCATTATCCGAACCGGCGATAAATACAAATATGGAAGGCAAACAATGAATAATTATACTGTGCACCCTCAAAATTTCATTTATCCTAATAGAATGAGTTATAAGAGTGAAAATCATATTCGGATCCAATTTCCCGAAAAGTTTTACTTCGCGCAAGTCGTCTGGATCTGCCATTATGGATTGCCCCAACTAAATCATTGCTGTTATGGTCGAACAATTACAAAGAAAATTACGGAAAGCAAATGTAGTGACAAACGGACAAACTTTCCCCTGACGAATCATAGGCATCTTAAGCTAATGATTACAGATTCTCCATGCAGAACTGGGAATGTAATAACCTAGTGAATAAATCAATTACCTTCCATCGTTCTAAGAAACGATTTTCTTAATTTGATTACTCCATTCCAAGAAGTCATAGCTAAGTTTTCCATTCCATAAACGCTCTTTTATCTTTTACAATGTTCTTGAAAGGCGAATTGATTAAGTTGGATCATTTAGATATTTTTTTTTTTTTCTTCTTCTTTATTCTTTTTTTTTACTTTTTCTTTTACGACTATCGCGTCTATAATGAGTTCTGTTTCCTCTCTGCAGCAACTGGTACCCGTTACATTTGCGATGCTTCTACAGCTCATTTTTCTTGAAAAAAAAAAAAGAATATGAGATAAAAAAAGGAAAAAATAATCAAATGATTGAAGAGTTGTTTTGGATTGCTGAACGAAAGAAGAAAAAGAAAAGAAAAGAATGAAAAAGAAAAAAGATGTAAGAATGAAATGGCCTCATGAATTACAAGAACTGGAATATCAAACGACAAGGCAACATGATTGAACTTCAGACAATTATTTTTTGTGTGTGTGCTCCTTCCATACTTAACATTAACAGCTGTGGTAGCTTCAAAAAGTGACAAAATATTTTTTATCTGCAGGATTAAATTATATCAATTTATGAAAAGGACCGTAAAATATTTATGATTAATTAAGGATGAAAATATTTATTCTGTTCGACATTTTTCTTAATAAAAAACGCGTTACATACTTTTACTGACAAATTTTGTTTTTACCATGTATAGAATAACGTATGTACGCATGATGCTGTCTGAAATTTTTTAATGTTGTTTTTATTTTTATTTAAGTTTTCTTTTGGAATGTATAAATAAATATTAGATAAAGTTAAAAAAAAAATGTCATTAAATTTTAGAAGAGTTTGGTGATTAGTGCTTTAGACTTTTGAGCTGACGAACAGGGTTCTAACCCCTTGTAGCATTTTTTTCCAAGAGAAGAAATATAGCATTTCTGTTCCCATGGGAAAATAATGTATGTTCTTCAACAAGTGCATAATAACAACGCATCACTGAAATCTGACAGCAGATAATCAGTGTCATGGATAAGGATATTTCATGACATTAGCGATTGTCTGCACGCCCTTCACAAGTCGAAACAATTACACAAGGGATATGGCAGGGATGGGGTAGCTACGGCCCGCGGGCCAACTCCGGCCCTCCGGAAGGTTCTATCCGTCCGCGGATGGAATTTAAAATTTTCCGGTCCGAGACAAATTGAAAGAAATATATATTTATATATTATATATTCATCTCCTTTTCTACTTTGATCAAATATTATTTTTTCTACCTTTTTTTCAAAGGAAACATTCAAACAGTATTAGATATTTTTACTATGTCTTTCAACGTAAATTGTGAAGCAGTGAGGTCGGATTTGCAGGTTGAATTAATTGAGTTGCAGTCTAAGAATCATCTTAAACAGTTGTTTCTAAATATGCCTAAGTTAAGAGTTTTACAAATCATTATCGAAAGTAAGTTTCCCACATTTAATATCTCACGCCCAAAAATCAGTGCTATATTTGCTTCATCTTATATATGCGAACAAGTGTTTTCAATTATGAACCTTAGAAATAATTATTTCAGAAGTAAATTGACAGATGGGCATTTAGAATCAGTACATCTCACTTCGAACCTCAATGTAAAGAACTTTTAAAAATTAAATTGGAATTTCTTTTATCTCATTAACATATTTAAATTATAATACTTGTATATTGTTCTTAAAATTTTAGAAAGATTTATCTTCGGCCGTCAAACTTTTTTTTTTTTTTTTTTTTTTTTTTGGCCCGCGACCGAAAAAAAGTTTACCCATCCCTGGGATATGGACTACACCATGAGTTGTTGTATCGTGATTGGTGTTAGACCATTTTATTCTGTTTTTACTTTTCTTCATTACTGACACTTTTATCACGTTTATAATGAGTTCTGTTTCCTCTGCAGCAACTGGTACCCGTTACATTTGCGATGCTGCTGCAGCTCATTTTTCTTGTGATTTTTGTTGAAAAAAAAAAAGAAGGGACAAAAAAAAGAAAAAAATAATCAAAATGATTGAAGAGTTGTTTTGGTTTTCTGCACGAAAGAAAAAAAAAAAAGAAAAGAATGAAAAGGAAAAAAAGACGTAAGAATGAAATGACTTCATGAATTACAAGAACTGGAATATCAAACGACAAGGCAACGTGATTGAACTTCAGACAATTAATTTTTTTTTGTGCTCCTTCCATACTTAACATTAACAGCTGTGGTAGCTTCAAAAAGTGACAAATATTTTTTTCGCTGAAGAATTAAATTATATCAATTTAGGAAAAGGATCGTAAAATATTTATGATTAATTAAGGATGAAAATATTTATTTTGTTCGACATTTTTTCCTAATAAAAAATGAGTTACATACTTTTTCTGACAAATTTTGTTTTTCCGTGTATAGAATAACATGAGTAAACACTAGGCTATGAGAGTTTTTTTTTTTTTAAATGTAGTTTTATTTTTATTTAAGTTTTGTTTTGGAGTGGATAATTAAATATTAGATAAAAATTAAAAAAAGTCATTAAATTTTAGAAGAGCTTGATGATTACTACTTTAGGCTTCTGAACTGAGGAACAGGATTCTGACCCTTTGTAGTATTTTTTTCTAGAGAAGAGATATAACATATCTGTTCCCAGGGGAAAGGAATGTATATTCTTTAACAAGTGCTTAATAACAACCTTTCACTCAAATCTGACAACAGATAAGCAGTGTTGTGGATATTTATATTACATGCAATTAGTATTCTGTTCAAATGAGGGCAGCCTATCACTCAAATCTGACATCAAAGGTCGCACCAGTGAAGGTCGCACAGACAAATACTGATATTTCATGATATTAGCGATTGTCTGTGCGACCTTCACTGGTGCGACCTTTGATGTGTGCAATTATGATGCGATTGTCTGTGCGACCAGTGAAGGTCGCACAGACAATCGCTAATATCATGAAATATCAGTATTTGTCTGTGCGACCTTCACTGGTCAGGCAAAGGCAAAGCCGGTCATCCTGGTATATGGTGTCTGTCCATGATCTCGTCTTTCTTACAGACCAGGCAATTTGGACTATCAAAAATGCCAATAGAGAGCAGATGGCTCGCCAAACAGCTATTGCCCACAGCAAGCCTCAACCTCGTAGCGAGCACGGGAATGTTGAATCGCAACTTTCTTTGACTGCGACAGGCCGCCTGTATTCCATTGTAAGACACTCAACCTATATGAAGATGATCAATCTTGGAACATTGCTGCATGCCGGTAGTAGTAGATCTTTTAGCCGCAGTTACCAGAGTGCATGACTGGGAGGTATATCTACTGTCGCACCCCATTTATGAAATATTAAATATGGAAATTCATTTGAATCAAACCAATTTTTTTAATTTTTATTAAATATGTCACAAAAAAAATAAAATAACAATTAGTAATTTTAGAGGTAATCGTACTTATTTACTTCAAATTATGTGAACAAACAGAACACACTATTAATAACGTTTTCAACTCTAGCTATGGAGTCCTCTGATGATGATGATTTAGAAGAAAACAACAAAATTCCGGTGAAGGAGCGAAAGTTTTTACGTCATTAAGTCATTAACATGTTGCCACACATATAAAAATGAAGTAGAGAAATTACGTAGTATAATTTTTGAACTGAATATTATGTCTTTGGACTTACGCCACTTTCATAGCAATTATATTTGTAATTTATTAGCTATGTAAATTTATATTGACAAAATGATGAAATTTTTTTAAGGATTCTTTTTGAGAACTGTTCATAGATAAAAGTTCATAGCAGATTGCATTCCTTGTTATCATTAGCTAACTTTTTATCAGAAATGGACTTACACCACCTTCAAAGAAAATGGTTCATATTATTGTCAATGTACAATTAATTAACAATAGTGGTATTTTAATATTCGTAATTCTAAATGTAGTCATTTGCAATTAGAAGGGCATATACACTCAAGAGCCAAAACATTATGACCACCTGTCAATAACGAGTTGGCCCACCTTTGGCGCGCAACACAGCTTCCACCCGCCTTGGCATGGATTAATACCACCACTTAATACCAGTTAAATACCACTCACACCTGATCACGTGCCTTCCATGTCATCCAGGCGAGTTCATTGCAAAATGTAGGGGTAGTCATAATGTTTTGGCTCTTGAGTGTATGTTGCAGATTCAATGTTACCCAGAAGGACATACTTCATACTTTGTTGCCTTTTCTTCTTCGATCCAATGGAAAAAATTTCCAATGTAAAGATTTATTGCGTCCATTCAAGGCATAGGCATGTTAACTTTCGTTTCAGCTAAATTTGTAGGATTTTAAAACGTATACTATCAAATCAAAAACCCATTTCGTTATCCACCAAGTTCTTCCAGCCTATAAAAATACACAGTCCAGTCACATTAATGTGACCACCACCTATTTTCGACGTCAACGTGAAATAACCAATCACAAAAGGCAGGTGGCAGCACATTGCAGTGGAGTGTATATAAAGAATTCCCCTTAATACCACTTAAATACCACTTAATACCACTTAAATACCACTTAATACCACTTAAATACCTTAATACCACTTAAATACCACTTAATACCACATTCCACACACCACTTAAAGCCAGAATATACAAAAGTGTATATTCTGGCTTTTGACAGGTGGTCACTTTAATGTGACTGGACTGATTCTGCTACATATATACCGTTCTAATTGTGAATGACTCTACTTAGAGTCATTCACAATTAGGACTGTATATATGTAGCAGAATCAATGTTACCCAGGAGGGCATATTTCCCACTTTGCTCTTTCAGTCCAATGGAAAAATTTCCAGTGTAAAGATTTATTGGGCCCATTCAAGACATAGGCATGTTAACATTCGGTTCAGCTAAATTTGTAGAATTTTAAAACACAGACTATCAGATCAGAAACCCATTGCGTTATATACCAAGCCCTTCCAGCCTATAAAAATATGTTTCTCTCGAAAAAGATACTTCAATTCTCAAAAAAAAAGATCATTTCAACTTAATTTTCGAAGTTTGCTAATTAATTAAGTTAATTTAAGATTTATCGTTTATAAAGGTGCTAAACCTTGCTTAAAAGTTTTTTAATAATCCTAATTCTTAAGTCTTAAAATCTTTTTAAATGCATAATATCTTAGCAAGGATTAAACTTTGTGAATGCTGAATAATTGGTTCAAAAAAAAAAGAATTTTTCACTGAAATCTTTTAAGAACTGAAAATGCCCGGCAAGCAAACGTAATAATATCGGTTAATTAGAATTAGATGAACTGGAAAAAATATATTGAGTTGGCGCTTTTGAAAAATGCCACTAATTGGCTGGGTGGTAAACAGCTTATAGCGAGTTTTCTTGGCGAAAACAATTACTTTTGCTTTAAAATAAAAATACAGCGGCGATGTTTATTTTGGAAAACAGAAAAGATAGCTCCAGAGAATTTAATATACGTGAATACATATATCACTAAGGTTCATTTAAATTAGTCAAGAAACACGTAGTAAAATAATTACGTTTATTTCTGTAAATAACAAAGGTTTGTTATAGTTAAATATACGCAATGCTTACTTCAATAATAAAAATATTTCATCAATTTCTAATTTTATTTAAATCAGCGATGAACAAACTTAGGCTATTAGCAGCATATACTTATTGTACCTTGTCTGCTGACTGCACAAAAAAAACCTTCAATATACAGATAGATAGACAGATGTGTGTGGGGGGGGGGATGTGGGTGGTGTAGTAAAAATAAGTAATATAAAAGAAAAATTTTAAAGTCAATTCCTACTTTTTTTTTTTATATTGCAGAAAGTCCTTTATAAATAATTTTCATTCATTTAAGTTTATCTGGCGCCATCTATTGGTAGATATATGCAACTTAAATCTAAAAAAAAAACTAAAATTAATTAATTAAATTTAATTAATGAATTAATATTTGAAAAAAAAACTGTATTAACATCGAGTGTCATCCAGTGACAAGTAAAAAATGTATTTGAACTTGAGTGGATGAATAAAAAAAGTATTTTTGAACGATTGAAAATTTGAACAAGATATATATAGGGAGAGTATGAGCTAATAGAAGGAATTGAATAATAATATATTACAATAAAAAAAAGAAAGAAATATGGGTTGATCCAAATAGCTTAGCACATTTTAACCTTTTAAACACATTAGCATATTTAACATATTAGCTCGTGTGTATTATTTAGAAACAACCACTTCTATTTTGGTTAAGGTAATTTAAAAATGGATCATTTTTTAATAAACATCACAATCATAAAAACATGCGTAGATAGTAATAATGCTATATCCAGGCTAATACACTGACTAAGAATCTGATCTTCAAATCTTCAAATCTACAAAAAAATTAAAAAACACTGAATAAAATTTTTTTCTATTATTCATCCCCTCAAGTCAAATCTTTTTTTTTTTGTAGTTGACAATGTTAATACAGTTTTTTTCTAACATTAATTCAGTAATTAAATTTAATTAATTAATTTTAGTTTTGTTTAGATTTAAGTTTTATTATCAACTAATGGCGCCACATAAACTTTTTTTCTGCAATATAGTAAAAAAAAAGTAGGAAGCTTGCTTGCTAATGATTTTGCTGGCAATAACAATGCTGATTTTCACTCAAAATATTTTCATGATCATTTCTTTTGAATTCATTACCATTTTATAATTTAACTAATTACCTTCATATAAGTTAGGACAAAGAATTTCTATTTAGTATTTCCAGTAGAATTAACTTGCTGATATTAATATTTCCATTTCTTTCTAGCAGAGTGTCTTTCTTTACATGCCACCAATATTATTTAATTTAAAAGTTTTCCATAATCAGGCATTTATGATTACCAGCCATTGTAAATATTTTTAAATAAAATAAAACTTAATATTTAAGTATAAATACTTCCAATGATAATTTGCATTTTCTCAGAAGCTTAAATGTAAATTACACAATTCATATTTAAATCTTTTATTTGATTTTTCCATCCATTCAGAATTATTTAACAACATATTTTTCAATTCCTTCTATCAGCTCACACTATATATATCTTGTTCAAATTTTCAATCGTTCATAAAATACTTTTTATTCATCCACTCAACTTCAAATACATTTTTTGAAACTTGTAGTGGATGACACTGGATGTTAATACTGTTTTTTCAAATATTAATTCAGTAACTAAATTTAAATAAATAATTTTAGTTTTTTTTTTAGATTTAAGTTGCATATATCTACCAATAGATGGCGCCAGATAAATTTTTAAAAAATGAAAGAAAATTATTTATAAAGGCTTTCTGCAATATAGTGAAAAAAAGTAGGAATTGACTTTAATTTTTTTTTTTTTTTTTTTTTTATATTACTTGTTTTTAATTCAAATACGTTTTATTTGTGTTCAAACAAAGATCATATTAATGAAGCATTATGCTTCCCAGAACTATTACTGTAACTATTTTTTCACTATACAGAGGAATAATAAATCAATTTCAAGCAAATAAAATATGGTCCTTTTTTTTTCATTGTGTTTCATCAAAATATTCACAATGCTTTTAACTCCTTAAAATAGTAACAAAAATCATTAATATATGAGAAGAATTACTCTTTGTTATTCAGTTTTATTTTAAATTAACAAAAAAAATTGCAATCATTGTTATCCTGAAATGAAATTGTTTGAAATGTAAAGTAACGATTGATATTTAGCATAATTAAGTCTTTGTTAAATCTAAAACAAAAATTATTTCTGCTAACAAAAGGTATATTAGAATTATTATTTTCAAAATGACAAGAATTTTTTTAAAAATAGCTTATATGTTTTTGAATTCATTACATATTAGCTAAAAATAAAAATATATCTGATATTTAGTGCTTTGTATTTATGACTTCAACAGCTAATAAAATATTTTTACTTTACTCTTTAGCCTATTAATTTAATTCGCAGTACTTATCATTGTTATTTTAAATAATTGTTTTATGTATAAGTTATATTTTTGAGCAATTGTCACACATAAAATTAAAGAATATTATTAGATTAAAGAATTTAAATTAAAACTTTTTTTCAAATTACCATTTTCCTCTATTAATTTGTAAAATATTTAAGCATTTGTGTAAATCACAAAATAATCATAAATTTAAATGGATATATTTTTGTTTATAATTTTTATGGATATTTTTTGTAAATTTCAATTGTTGACTAATTTGATAAACCCATTTTTAAAAAAAATGAATTAAACAATTTATGTTAGCAATTTTAAAATTTTCTATAGATTATAATATGTAAATTGGAGACCGGATAACTGAATGACTATCGCTGTAGCGCAATGTGTCACAGGTTTCGTGTTCGAGTCCCGGCGTGGACATGGATGTGTGTAGTGGTTCGAAATCCTCTTTAAACCGCAGGTCCCGGTTTAATATGAATGAAGAGCTTTGGACATAGGGCTGATAATCCTACCCCGTAAAGAGGAAAACATCTCAAAGCCTCATCTCAACCTCTCATCTGTCTTAAAATATGCCTGTAAGCAGACGTCTTTGGCCCACCATCGACCGTTGGCGCCAATGAAGATGAATAAGATAATATGTAAATTACTTCAACATTATACACATACTGTTGGCCATCCAAAATACTACACCAACGGACAAAAGATATCTAAGTTAAATAACACGAAGTACAAAAGTGTAGAGATTAAAAATATAACCCCTTTCGTGTTTAGGAATCTGAAAAACAATCAGCTTTTTTTGTAGTAGCAATGGTTTTCAAAAACTGTTTCTGTACATCTCGGCATTGAAAGGCTGTGGATGTATTCTTGAAGTATCTGCTTCCATACTGATTCTTACGTTGATCTGCCATGGAAGTGTGTAGGGTATGCTGGGCAGCCGTTTGCTAATCATCTACTAAATGTATTCTATGGCCAGCAGATTCAGAGAACGGACAGGCTAATACATCAATGCAATATGGTGTGACAAAAACTAAGATCTTGTTATCTTCTTGAAATGTTGAAATATGGCAGCAGATAAACCTTGAAAGTAAGATAATACAAGACTCCTAAACTTCTGAGATATAACGACTGTTCAATGTACCAAAATGCATATTAAAATAGGGAGTACGAAAATAAAATCGAATACCATCCCGAATTTCCCCATACTGCTAAGTGGAGGACAGATATGGCGATGCATAAATTCAAGAATTAAGCAGTGTCTCGCCATGGTGTCACCAATCTCGGTACATTAATTGTGGTGTTGTAGGCAGAATTTCAATTCATCTGAAAAGATAATGTCACTTCATTCATTTATACATGTCTGGCGTTTATGACATCATTGCAGATGCAAACGCCTGCATTTTAGAGTTTAATCTCATCGCAACAATAGATGTCTTATTGAAATTCCCCTATACTGCAAATGACAATGAATGATGTCTGCTGACAGAGAATATTGTACAATATACTTATAATATACCTACAATATACAATAGACCCTATTTCTTGTGGTATGCTTCCTGATGTTGCAGTGAAAATCCATTAGTGTCCTGCGCACAATAGCACGCCGGACCTCAGTATTGTGGTGCGACATTCCCGTCGATTGAACCCCCTGCATCCATCAATTGCATGGTCTGGATAAGTTCGGATATTAGCACCTATTTCTCAGACGGATAATCCACAAATCTCTATAACCTACAACTCTTCTTCTATCAAACTCAAAAACGTATTTGATTGACTCTCGTGTTCATCTGAGACACATATTAAAATTTCCCACGCTAGAAAAAAACTGCGCGAAAAAAACAATTCCTGTATTTTCTAGTAAAAAGAGAGTCCTGTTCCTTTTTATCTACCACTTTTAGGTTGAGTGACAGGCATCAATGATGTGCGTCTGATCTGAAATGTTAATCATTTTCATATGTTATCGAGGTATACGCATGGAGAAATTTCCATGCCCTTTAAATACTTTGCTTTAAATTCATCACCATAACATATATCACTGCCGAGTCCAAAATATCAATTGTAGTTGCACTGTAGTACCATTTACATGGCCAGTAGGATTGATTCTACCACTAAGTGAGAAATGTAGAACGTCTTTCGTACTTTCATGAAAAGAAATTAAGTGTAGAATGAGCTGTTTTTATGGCTGGA
The DNA here is from genome assembly GCA_021605095.1 of Caerostris extrusa. Taxonomy (NCBI): domain Eukaryota; kingdom Metazoa; phylum Arthropoda; class Arachnida; order Araneae; family Araneidae; genus Caerostris; species Caerostris extrusa. The sequence goes on along the minus strand of BPLR01016604.1, from coordinate 94,877 downwards.
ATTTCTTTGATCCATGACAACGCATGACCACATACTGCTATGGTAACCAAACAGCTTATTGCACAATTTTAATGAATGTTCTGCCTGGCACTGAATAACTTTCAACTCTCTCAAGAACTGAAGAAACGTCTGGTAGAACAGTGTCCGCAAAAACGAAGAGTTCCAAGATACTGTGGAGACCCATCTCAACATTGTGACCATCTTTTATGAAGAGAGCAATGGAAAGCTCATCCACTAGTATGACAAATGTCACAATAAAATATCCTTATAGAGGACAGATATTGTATTGTATATTGTATATTCATGTATAAGCGTCTGTGTATTGTATAAACATTTTGTCTCTTTTTAACAATAATCTTTAATAAATGGTTCCATTGTAAAGGAGTCAACAAGATTCATAGGTGAACACTTAGAAGCATAAGTGTCACAACACTGAGAAAAATATTCAAAAAATAACATATAACTTATAAGAATAAAATAATCAATTTCAATTTAAATGATGGTGATTATGCTTGCATACTTATTCGTCAAATAGGAAGTATTGTTATTGACATAGGTTGGGTTTTTTGGTGCCACTGCAGTTTGAAACGTGGTGGGTGGCATATGAGGAGATATCATTCATAAATTATTCAGAAATACTTTTCTGCCTATTGATTTAACATGCAGGCATAGACACTTCGGCTTCTCTTATCGAATTTATTGTACATCAAGTCGTTTTAAATCTAGACAGACGAATATAAGCCCTGTTGAATAAGAACTTTTTGTGCTTATTTACTTTTATAATTTTAAGCAGCAAAATTTTTGACGCTTTATATATTGAAATTATAAATCAGTACCTAATAAAATTGCATCCAACTAGGGCGCACTAGAAAAACAAGAAAGTCAAATAAAAAGCTGCACTTAAAGATTAGCAGATTCTTTTTCTGCAAAGAGAAGAAAAAAAGAATCCATTTGGCGAAAAAAAAAAAACTTTCTTGTTTTCATTCCTTAATTGAATGACAATGGAATTGGATATGTTATTTTTGCAATGTGTTTGGTCACGGGAGGTCTTTTTTTATTCGAGTGGACATTTTGAGGTAACAATTGTGACACATATTTATTGTGCTTTGTTGGAGAGAAAAAAATGCTTGGCCGCCTGTCCGAATAGTTCACAGGGATTTGGGGAGTTATATTTCCATTGTAATTTGTCTAGTGTGCGATGGAATTGTTCTTTTTTTTCTTATTTAATCTATGAAGACAAAAAGTAAGTGGACGATTCAATTAAAAAGCTGAAAATGTCATTGCTGCTAAAAGAAAGAGGAAATTTGATTTGATATGCAAATAGTCTGGAATGTACTTAAGGTTTTTTATAGAGGAAATAGCGAAGAAAAAAGAATTGTTCTTATTTTGCGAAAAATAAAGAGAAATAATGTCTGGTTTTCCAATTTTCTGCTGAAGATAAGAATAAATGAGTTTTCGTAAACCTAACTTGGAGAACAAAGGAAACATGACAGAAGTTGAATATTAATTCTTTTTATTTTAAAATTTAAAAATAAGAACTCTTATTGCTTTAAAAATATTTAACAATAAATAAATATTTTTTTGCTTATAGTTAAAATTAATATCAGCATATTTACTATAAATCCTCTTTTAAATCATAATCATATTATTTATAAAACTTCAAAGGAGATAAACCATGTTATGTTTGCTGAAGTTCTAATATTTTTGCATAAATCTCTTAAACATTACTTTGAAATTTGAGATGAACAGTTTTTTGCTGCTTTTTCAAACTTTGAAATACAAAACTGTTTTTTTGTTGTTAAGCTATTTTTTCATCATGATCATCCTACATTTTGCAGTTAAATAAATTTATTTTTAAAATAAATTATCTTATTGAATAACCATTACTTCATTAAATCTATATTATTTTCCCAAAGTTTCTCTTTTAATATTGTTGATAATGTTTAGTACAAACTTATTTATTATACGAAACTATAAACTATTTAAACTTATTTATTAACTTATTAGGAAATATAAACTTATTTATTAACTTATTACTTAAATATAAACTTATTTATTTAGGAAAAATTAAATTTGAACTTAAAATAATGATTCATGCACTTTTTTTGTAAATTGTTGCATAAATGAATTAACTAATATTTCTTTATTTATATCAAAACAAAATGAAAATATCTTAAAACATAATGAAAATACTTAAAGAAATACTGGGCAGACAGAATTACTAAAATTGCAAATTACTTCAGTTCACAACTACTGGAAACATATATAAAAATCCAATTCCTTTCAAATGCAATTGAAGAAAGCACAGATATAATATATGCATGTTACGCATGTTGCTGTCTTTTGGGGTGGATGAGGTTAAGATAATAACACAGGGATAATAGATGAATTGTTGGAAATCTTGACGGAACAATAACTGGTGAAGATATTTTTGATGCCGTATGGAGAATTTTTGAAAAATATAATTTTCCTGTTGGGAAGCTTGTTTCTGAGGGCACTAAAACGATGACGGGTGAAACTGAAGAATTCGTGTTACGACAAGAAAATAACAAGTTGATTTTCTAGAGAAACCAAAAATCAGAACATTTCCTTCCCTTATTCATCAATTAGTTCTCTGTTTAAAATTATTAAAAATGATAAGGTATTTAAAACAGTTACGAAGATAGTCAACTTTTATTCTATAGAGAGAACTAAGCCATGGCCAATTTACTTCGTTCCTTAAGGATTTAGAATCTGTATTCGAATATCTTCCTTATTACACAGAAGTTCGTTGGTTGTCTTGCCACAAAATTCTAACGAGTTTCTATCTGCTTTTGGCAGAAATAGTGTTATTTCTCGAAATGAAAAATAAAACAACAAAAATTTATCGTTCATAAAAGATTTGCGGGTAAACGACAAAGCATTTTTGTAAGATATTATAGACCATCCATCAAAATAATCTTAATATCACATTATAAGAAAAAGATCGATTAATAACGAGCATGTAACTGCAAACTTTGTAAAAAAAAAAATGTTTTTAACTAATTTTCAAAAGAATGTTTTGACATATTTTCCTGTATGTAAGCAATTCAAAACAATAAAATTAAAGTTGGTCACGGACCTATAACCAAGTCAGAATCATGTTCACACATGATAATAAGTTATTATTTCAGATTAATCCCCTCGAGCAGCAATATAAACTTTTCCTTTTCAAAATTTTTATTTAAAATAAACACTTATTTGCCACTTGATCTTAATTATGTGTGATTTACATTTTAAAATGTTGCAAAGACTAACGATTTCCCAATATTCGTTCATGTGCTCTAAAGTTTATTTTGAATTGTCTGGCTTTCTGAATATAAAAAGACCATTGTTTCAAATTTTCACAAAATAGTGTCTAAACATCAATGTTTATGAAAGTTAATTTAACTAACACATAAAATATAATCATATTTCATTTATGAAATAATTGATAAAACATATTCACACATGATAAGTGTAAATCGTAAATAATTTTATTATTATTATTATTTTTAAATTTGATTTATATATATATATATATATAAAAGGTACACCTATTTAATTAGGTTCACTGGCAACCATACGAAGAAAAATACCACTGCAAGATCTAATAACATTATTCACGATCGTTTGAATAAAACAAATCCCTCTTGGCGCAAAAGAATTCATCATTCAAGACCAGAATTTCTATCACTGCACCAATCCCATAACTAATGCATTATAAAGATAGCAAAGCAAATATTTGTTAAGGACGGCCCGAACCAAATGATCGAAGATCTCTGTTTCTAATGCAGATGTAAGAAAAGAAAAGGCACGTGATTAGCAGCCCCCCCCCCCTCTTCCTGCAACAACACACGCGCAACCATCTGCAGGAGCGGGACATTGATTTAACGCCACTCACTCACGACCCACTCGTTTCGCGAAAACCGATGGACCGAAGTGTGTCTCTGATTAATTATGGTACTTAATGATGAAAATGATTTGCATAAAGCGGTCACCTCGCTCTACCTCGGCCTCGATGCACGTTTTGCTGATGACTGTGTCTGTGTGGTGCTCCGGAGAGATGGGTCCATGCTTGGCTACTTACTACTCCATGTTGTACTCTGGCGCTTTACTTTTTTTATTTTTACTGTGTCCTTTCATTTTTAGAAGTTCTTCTTTTTTGGTGTTGCTGCTTTTTTATTGGAGGGATTTTGAATTTAATGAGTTCTTCTTTTGATGTGCAATCAAAGTGCCTGAGTAGTTTCAAGTGTTTTCCTTTAATTTTCGTATCCTAATTAATTTGGAAGAAATTTAAAAAAACCTTTTATAATGGAAATAAAAAGGAAAAGATGATTGCCATGTACTTGTGCTTAATTTTGGATGTAATCATTGCGTAACTGCCGCTGCGACTTGATTTTTGAATGGGATCGAAATTAAAAAAAAGAAGAAATCTCAATTAATTTCTGAGAATGGCATTTTAACGCGAGTTTGAAAAACGAAAAATTATGCATTTAATTCTTTGCTATGAATAAAATAATGTTTCCTGTAATTTTTTTCATTAATGATTAACTTTTTCCATATAATAGGACCTCCTTTCATTATCCTGTCCTTAATGTACATAGGAAAACTTTATGATATAAACCCCTTTTGTGCTTACTCTTGATTTCTATAAATGTCAAAGAAGACATATTTGCTCTGAGAGTACTTTAAAAGACCTGCTTTCTTGTTTCATAGATTAAATAAACCTTAGATAACATTGAACATGCAACCCGTGTGATTGTAGATTCTCTCCACTCCACCTAATAAATTACTTTTCAAAGCAATGATTGCAATGCAGCCCATTAGGATCCTCTAGAACTCTAGAACTGAACAAAGAAGGGATTTTATGAGGCATAATAAATACTGAAATTATAGATATTGAGTAGTGTTAGAAGTATTTCAATTGTATTTTATCAAAATAAAAAAAACAGATGCAAAAAAACGAGAAAAACTCAAATGGCCCTGAGAGAAACATTGTTTTAATGGGGCATACGTAACTACAGGACGGAACAGAAAGTACAATTGAGTGTTTTTATAAAGTTGTTTAATATTTATTTATAATATGTTGGGGTAACTATCTACATACAGAGTGTTGAACCTTAGTAACACAACATAAATTTTGAAAAGAAAAGAATTGAATAATATCTCAAAGTTGCTCAATTAGAACCTTTTAGGAATAAATGGAAATTCACTCAATTAATTTCTTTTTTTTTATTATTAACTTTTTAAAATTTGTTTTCCATACAAACAAAGGGAAAGAGCACTTATTTAATTAGATTCATCGACAACCACAACAAAAAAATACCATTGCAAAATCTAATAACATTATTCACGATTGTTTGAATTAAATAACTCCCTCTTGGCGCAAAGAATTCATCATTCAAGACCAGAATTTCCATCACTGCGCCAATCCCATAACTAATGCATTATAAGGATGAGCAAGGCAAATATTTGTTAGGACTGCCGGAACCAAATGATCGAAGATCTCTGTTTCTAATGCAGATGTAAGAAAAGAAAATGCACGTGATTAGTGATTAGCAGCCCCCCTCTTCCTGCAGCAACACATGCGCAACCATCTGCAGGGGCAGGACATTGATTTAATGCCACTCACTCACAACCCACTCCTTTCGTCGAAAACCGATGGACCGAAGTATGTCTCTGATTAATTATGATACTTAATGATGAAAATGATTTGCATAAAGCGGTCACCTAGCTCTACCTCGGCTAAATTACTGAATGCGCGTTTTGCTGATGACTGCGTCTGTGTGGTGCTCCGGAGAGATGGGTCCATGCTTGGCTACTTACTGCTCCATGTTGTACTCTGGCGCTTTACTTTTTTTTTTTTTTTTTTTTTTTACTGTCTCCTTTCATTTTTAGAACTTCTTCTTTTTTTGTTGCTTGCTTTTTTTTTTTGGAGTGGATTTTGAATTTAATGAGTTCTTCTTTTTTTAGATGTGCAATCAAAGTGCCTGAGTAGTTTCAAGTGTTTTCCTTTAATTTTCGTATCCTAATTAATTTGGAAGAGAAATTTAAAAAAATTATAATGGAGATAAAAAGGAAAAATTGATTGCCGTGTACTTGTGCTTAATTTTGATGTAATCATTGCTTAACTGCTGCTGCGACTTGATTTTGAATGGGATCGAAATTAAAAAAAAAAAGAAATCATAATTAATTTCTGAGAATGGCATTTTAACGCGAGTTTGAAAAAAGAAAAATTATATATTTAATTCATTACTATAAATAAAATAATGTTTCCTGTTTTTTTCATTAATGATTAACTTTTTTTCCATATAGCAGGACCTATTTTTAATTTCCTTTAATGTATATTTGAATACTTTATGATGCAAACCAATTCAATGCAATTTAATTCAAACCCCAATTCATTGCCTCATTGTTGATTTCTATAAAGGTCCAAAGAAGAGATACTTTGCTGTGAGAGTACTTTAAAACGATTCGCTTTCAAGTGCTTCATATAGGAAATAAACCTAGATAACTTTGAGCATGCAACCCGTGTGATGGTAGATCCCTCGTACAATCTCCACCTAATAAAAATTATTTTCAAAAAATGAATGCAATGCAGCCCATTAGGGTTCTTTTTCAGAACTCTAGAACTGGACAAAGAATGAGATTGAGGAATAAATACTGCAATTATAGATATTGAGTTGTTAGAAGTATTACAATTGTATTTTTATCAAAAGAAAAAAAAATATGCAAAAAGTCGACAAAACTCAAATGGGCCTGAGAAAAACATTATTTTAATGGAATAAGTAACTACAGGACAAAAAAGAAGTACAATTGAGGGTTTTTATAAAGTTGTATAATATTTATTTATAATATCTATCTACAGTTGGGGTAACACAACATAAACTTTGCTTTAGGTAGTGAATAATATCTCAAAGTATATAAAAGTTGCTGGGAGAGCTAAAGTCCTTCGAGGCATATTTTCGAGCTAAGTGAAAAAGAAAAAGACGTCACATTTCGGTGGGCGGAAAATAAACTCTGACAGGAAACACATTAACTGTGTTATGCAATTATGTTTATAAAAGTTACTTTAACTAGCACATAAAAATTCCTTTTACGAAATATTTGATAAAACATGTTCACACATAATAAATGAAATTCGAAATTAATTTCTTCTTTTTATTATTAACTTTTTAAAATTTGTTTCCCATACAAACAAAAAGAAAGTACAGTAAATTAGATTCACCGACTGCCAAGAAAAAAAATACCATTGCAGGATCTAATAACATTAATCTCGATTGTTTGAATAAAATAAGTCCCTCTTGGCGCAAAGGAATTCATCATTCAGGAGCAGAATTTCCATCACTGCGCCAATCCCATAACTAATGCATTATAAGAATAGCAAGGCAAATATTTCTAAAGGACGGCCTGAACCAAATGATCAAAGATCTCTGTTTCTAATGCAGATGTAAGAAAAGAAAAGGCACGTGATTTGCAGCCCTTCCCCCCTCCTCTTCCTGCAGCTACACGCGCGCAACCATCTGCAGGAGCAGGACATTGATTTAACGCCACTCACTCACAACCCACTCCTTTCGCGAAAACCGACGGACCGAAGTATGTCTCTGATTAATTATGTTACTTAATGATGAAAATGATTTGCATAAAGCGGTCACCTCGCTCTACCTCGGCTAAATTGCCTAGATGCGCGTTTTGCTGGAGACTGCGTCTGCGTGGTGCTCCGGAAGAGATGGGTCCATGCTTGGCTACTTACTGCTCCATGTTGTACTCTGGCGCTTTACTTTTTTTTTTTTTTTTTTTTTTGGGTCCTTTCATTTTTGGAGGTTCTTTTTTTTTTTTTTATGTTGCTTCTTCTTTTATTGGAGGGTGTTTGAATTTAATGAGTTCTTCTTCTTTTTTGATGTGCAATCAAAATGCTTGAGTAGTTTCAAGTGTTTTCCTTTAATTTTCGTATCCTAATTAATTTGGAGGAGAAATTAAAAAAAAATTTATAATGGAAATAAAAAGAAAAAGATGATTGCCATGTACTTGTGCTTAATTTTGGATGTAATCATTGCTTAACTGCTGCTGCGACTTGATTTTGAATGGGATTGAAATTTAAAAAAAAAAAAAAAAAAAGAAAAGAAAGAAATCACAAAGAATTAATTTTTGAGAATGGCATTTTAACGCGAGTTTTAAAAACGAAAAATTATGCATTTAATTCTTTCGTGTGAATAAGATAATGTTTTTTCATTAATGATTAACCTTTTCGTCCGTATAACAGAACCTATATTCATTATCCTTTTTTAATGTACATAGGAATACTTTATGATATTATTGCTTTCTATAAAGGTCCAAAGAAGAAATATTTCGCTCTGGAGTATTTTAAAAATATTCGCTTTCGTGTTTTCCATAGAAAAAAAATTGATAACTTTCAACATGAGTAATGATAGTAGATTCTTTATTACAATCTCCATTTAATGTATTTGCTTTCAAAGCAATTATTGCAATGAAGTTCATTATTATACTTTAGAACGTTACAACTAAACCAAGAATGGGATTTATAAGTCATAATGTTTTTATTTCCATTGTCAAGGCAATATAAAAATGGAAAAATACAATATAAAGAAGAAAATGCCCACAAATGAGTTCAACAGAAATGACCGAAGTCATTGCCTTAAGAGTTCACTAGCTTATCAGTATCTCGCCGTCACGGATTAGCCATAAAATGCCAAGTAATGATAGAGATGAGCTCGATTCATTAGTTCCGGAAAATCATAGAGAATGCAGTTTGATTCGTCAAAAATCCCAATGCGATGTAGATCTTTATTAGAACAGTTTTTTACTGAGACAAGCCACCAGCATTTCATTACAATACATGCTGGCTAACCGGACGACGGTTAGGATAGCAGCGACAGCTCATACTGAAAACTGTAGACCACTTAGCCGATTAGAGCGTTGCTCAGGGTGCATCACTAGGAGATAGGTCTACATTGCATTCCTTATGTCATAATAAATACTGCAATTATAGATATTAAGTTGGTTCATAATATAATTGCTGTAGTGTTAGTAGAAGTATTGAAATGGTATTTTATCAAAAGAAAAGAAAAGAAACGCAAAAAAAGTCGAAAAACTCAAAAGGACCAAAAAAATTTTTTAATGAAATAAGTGACTTATAAATAATATATGTGAAATAAGTTAATTATTAAGTGACTTTTATTGCGTTGAAAATTTCTATAAGTTACATAAAATAAATTTGAAATACAATAAATCTATGCATGGTTACAATTAATATACTAGTGCATTAACAGAAATATTACACAATAAATTTATAATATACTAGAACATTCAATGCTGTTTTACAGGCACTTAATAATATATATATATATATTATCTTTTAGCATATTTTGCTTTTACCTTACCTTTTCTGCTGTTTTTATACTTTAATATCATACGAAGCAAATTTCTGTAAGCTACATAAAATCAGTTTGAAACACAATAAGCCATCTTAAAAATTGATTTCTTTGAAAGGTAAAGAAATCTGCTGGGATTGTTTTATTTCGACATGAAATATTTTAAATAATATTACCCTTGAAATAACTAATTCAGCAGCGATTTTTAGGAAAATTCGATTTTCTTTTTCCGTTTTCCTGGAAAAAATAAGGATATATATATTTACTGCATTGCATCTAATGAATGTTCATAAAAAATTCATGCTTTTGTTTTCTAATCTTTGATAAGAAGCGACTCAGAGAAATATGCTCTCTTTCTTATGATAATGTAACTGCATAATTGAAGCGGTATCAGCAAATTTTTCTCTTCCTGTATGATAGAAAAATAGAAAAGGACCCGATGGAGATTAAGGATTTGCGTTTATAAATTATTTGCTTATGACGAGATATCCTGGTTTCCGTTGATTATTCATTTATTCTTTTAATAAATAAGAAGTTGAAACGGCAAAGCGGATTTGATAATACTGGGATAAAGAAACGCAGAAAGAAGATATTATAGATAGATATTATCGAAATTTCTTTTGCTTCTTAAAATATCCAGTTTAGTTATAATGGTGCATTTACAGATAAATACAAATGCTTTAATAAACTTCTTGCAGAAATATTTCTTTTATCTTTTTTCTGTTATTGAATATGGTACAATATAAACTAATCATAAGTAAAATGCTACATGGTACAATTAATTGTTAAATAATAGTAGAAAGGAAGTAGATACTTTTGATAGATAATTATGTAGTAATAGTTAATATAAGAATCCAATAATAATAATTAAATAATACTTGAATTATACAACAATATATTAAATAATAATGGAGATGAAATATAACTATTCAACCTATATAACTATTTGCAAATTTTTCTTTCAAAAATTTATGTTATTAGTTCCAAATGTAACTTGAAATAAGTAACGTAACTTGTAATGTAAATAGATTTACTTCTTCTTCATTAGCACAACAGCCCCATGGAGGGCCAAGGCTGTCTGCCTACTAGTAGATTTCGAGAAAGGAAGTGCTTTCTTTTAACGGGGTATGGTTGTTTGCCCTACGCCCAAATCTCTACAGTCATATTATACCGCAACCTATGATTTAAAGTAGATTACTACAAACATCCATGGCACCGACGGGACTCGAACCCGAAACCTGTGAACCGAGCGCAACAGAAATATATATACTATTAATTTGAAATGTATAACTAGAAATATATAATAAGATAAGAAAATTTTATAGAAAATTTTCAATATTTTTTACTTGCGAAATTTTTCTTTACAATTTTTATGAATTTTAATTTTATTTCGTACTTCTAATTTGATATGATAATTTCAAGCCGTTCTTACACTTGGATTTCAGTACCTTTCATTAAGAATTTAAGCAAAAACTCCTGGATTTATAATAATAAATTATTGCAAAATAACAATATTTATGATTAATTTTGACTTCCCCATTCTTAATTATGAATTTCAATTATCTATTATCTATTGCACAAATTATAATTTGAAAATGTGATTACAATATTAAGTGATTTTTTTCAGAGAACATCAGTGTTCACTCTTGATCTGCCTGAAGAAAATGAGGAAGACAACCTGGCTGTCTGTCATGGAAGAACAAAGTAATTGTTGAAGAACACGTGTAATATGTTGTTGTATTTTTAGTTTTTGTTTCTATACTTGTGTTATTACTTGTATTAGTATGTGTTTGCATTCTTTAATTTCAAATTTTGAAGTATAATCTTCTCCAGATTCTTCAATGAAGATGCGTTTAACAATGAAAACAACTATAGTTGGAGTAACTCATTAAAGTAAACTCAATATTCTTTATCAGCGTTTTGCCTTAAAATCATTATCATACATGCTTATCACTTTAATTGTTTGCTTTATTCACGTAATTTAGAATAAGATTCTTAACATCTACGCAACTATTTTAAACCCTAATTATTGCGAATCCCCTTTCCATGCATATTCCTTTTAAAACAAATCATTATGGGCAACCGAAGGAGATTGCTGAGTACAGAATTTGAACAAATAAACTTCATCCTTTGATGGAAGCAATCCAAATGTAACAACAGTGTTGATACTTATAGATTTGGCACTATTTCAACGTTAAATAAATTAGCACAGCTAACTGATTTTATAAACTAATTACTAAACTAAGAATGCTAAGTAATGCTTTTCAGACAAAATTTTGTCATAAATTAAATGGCTCTAGTTGGTTCTTTTATTGTTGAAACACAGATATGGCAACCATTCATATAACTCGGAGATAGAAACTATTTGAATTGTTCTCCATAAATTTATTATTAAATTTATAGACAACAATTAACAACTCATTTTCTCCGGGTCATTATGAAGAACAATTAACAAGTTCTCCATAAATTTAATATCAGTGTTTCAGTAGTAAATAATAACTGCTTTCCCACCTCCCACCAAGCAGTATTCTGATCAAGTTGTGTTGTTTGGTTGTTCTTATATACAGCCAAATTATTCAAAAAAATCTTATATTGGAAAACATTATTTTACTTTACATTTGATAGAAAGGCAAGGTAGACAGCGCGTTATGTTTACAAACTGAGTGTACTTGATTCAAAACTCTAAAAGGGCAATTGGGATCAAAACTCTCTGGTCTATTTCGGGCACATTAAATCTAGAAGCCTGAAAGTCGTTCTGCTTGTCATGAAGAGGGCAAGAGCTGTGTACTTCTTGATGACCTGGGCAGCCATTCGTTCTAAATAATAATATCTGCAGCCTCTTAACCATATTGTCCCCTGGATAACACTGAATCTCATAGTCCTTTGAGGGATGAACTCTGTGGTAATTCAACATTATTGTAGTTGTTCCCCACCCTGTTACACATATGTTCTGTAGATATGGAGGCTAGGCAGATCATTGGAGGACAAGAATTATACTATATATAGGAGTTAGATAGGATTTATAGCTATTCACATTAATGCACATGTGTGTTTTGGTTATCAACACCATAATAATAAGTCCAGAATCACAGCTAAAGTCTCTTTTATCTAATTCTTGACTGATATCAGCATCAAATTTAATCATCAAATAATTTACATAAATTATTACATTAAAAGATTTATTATCCTAAGATTTGATACTACTAAATTCTCGATAGATGAAAATTGGAATCAGAAAGAAGATAACAGCATTATGAATTTAAACATAGATTCTCCACATTCCTAGATCTTGTTGCATCGCCTGGAGCATTTTGAGTTATGGGGTTGCACTAAGTTTTCTCTAATAAATATTTGTTCAAACAAAGAAACTACCATATCACTTTGATCATGGTAGTTGGCAGCTGGTAACACACATAAAATCAGTGAAATCTGTTTGGCTGTTTTCGTATATTGTAAACCGAATTATAGTAGTTAAATACATAAATTCCACTTTTGATATGTTGATTCATATGTTGATTAGTACTATAATAATACAATATATAAGTATATAATATAAAAATAATATTCATATTATAACTATATTTATACTTTTGATATTTGATTCACATGTTTGTTTATTTTATTCATATGACATATCCTCCATATGCCTTAAATGGTATACATACATAATTATTAAAAAATACAAAAAATTATTTCAAAATTTTAATAATAAAGTAAATACACATTAATAAAATGCCTACACGTAAATTTAATTCATCTTTGGTCAAGTTTTTCAAATTCAGCTTATAATTTGTTAACTATGTTTGCAGCAATTATGTGAGATGCTGATTGGTCAACAGTGAATGATGTTTCGACTTCACAAACTTCATTGTGGATACAAAGATTCACATCAATATGTTGTACCAAAAATTGAAATTCTGGTTCAAGTTTCCAAAATTTAACAGTAGAGTTTTGTGGAATTTAAAAATCTTAATCCTTTCATCTCAATTTCAAGTCCCCAGCCGATGTTTCAACAATTATTATCTCAGAAATTGGAAATCCATCTTCCATAATGTTACAAACAAATCATCATCATCATCAGTGGCAAACATGGTGAAGACAAGGCCGTCTGCCTACTTGAAGATTTCTAGGCAGTAGATGTTTTGCTTTTACGGGGTATGGTTGTCTGCCCAACACTCTACAGTCATATTAGATCGGGACCTGCGGCTTAAAAAGGATTCAAACTACTACAGACAGTTATGGCACGGCCTGGAAACTTACCCGAAGGCCTGTTGCAGCGAGCGCCAGAGAACTAGTCACTCGGCCATAAGGCCCCATTCTAGTATTATTTAAGTATTATTACACAATCAATATCTAGTATACACTGAAGTTGTACCAAAATCGTTGAAATTTTCGCCCGGCGAAGTGCAACAACTCGACGTGGCATGGACTCAAAATCGTTGGAAGTCTTCTGCAGGAATATTGATTTCTTCCATAATTGTTGATGGTGCAATTTTGGAAAACAGACCTCTCTATGATGTCCCGATGAGATTCATGTCGGGCGATCTAGGTGGTCAGATCATTCATTGGAATTGTCCAGAATGTTCTTCAAACCAATCACGAACAGTTGTGGCCCGGTGACATGGCGCATTGTCATCCATAAAAGTCCCATCGTTATTGGGTACAAAGTCCATGAATGGCTGCATAATCTCAAGTTAGCTGAACATAAATTTCCAGTCAATGTTCTGTCATCAGGGACCAAGTCCATGCCATGAAAAAACAGCCCAACCATTACGGAGCCACCACCATCTTCCGGTGCCTTGCTGAAGTTTGGGTCCATGGCTTCGTGGGGTCTGCGCCACACTCGAACCCTACCATCAGCTCTTACCAACTGAAATCGGACTCATCGGACCAGGCCAAGGTTTTCCATTCATCTACCAGATATGCTCACGTGCCCACGAGAGTCGCTGCAAGCGATGTCGTTCTGTCAAAAGACACTCGAGTCGGTCTTCTGCTGGAATAGCTCAAGAAAGCCAAATTTCTCCGCACAGTTCTAACTACGTCCCACAGATTTGACAGTGTTGCTTGTCTGTTACGGCACGTCCCCGGTCTCGGTCGTTAAGTGCAGGCGGTCGAACTGCCTGTCCGTGGTGGGATGTTATGCCTGAAATTTCCTACTCTCGCGACACAGAGAATGTTGAATTCCTAACGATTTCACATGACCCACCATAACATTCCGCGTTCAAAGTCTGCTAATTCCCGTCGTGTCATTATCAAAACTTCTTCACATTATTACACAATGCTTTATACCTGTATTATATTGCTAGTATATATATTATTACTTTGGTATTATTTAACGTATTATTATGGTATAATAACCAAGGCCGGATTTTCCTACTGGCTAACTAGACTTCAGCCTAGGGTCTCAAGATCATGAAAGACCTACATTCAAATTGTTAGCAAAATTAGAATTACACTATTCTAAAAACAGTAAACACTCAAACACTGAATCAAAAATAAGGAGAAATTCTACAGATATGAATAATAAACAAACATAATAAGTAATTTACAAACTTAAAAATGGGAGGTGAAAGGGCCTCATAAGTGGAATAGCCTAGGGCCTCTTTTCTTCTAAATCCGGCCCTGATTATAGCGCATTATTATAGTATTATAACGTATTATTCTAGTACTATTTAAGTATTATTATTTGATTCTTATATTATCTACTACTGCATAATTATCTATCAGAAGTATCCATTTCTTTTCTAGTACTATTTAACTATTAATTGTATCAAGTAGCATTTTAATTATGAATAGTCTCCATTTTACCATTACTTTAAGCCGTAGGTTTCGGTCTGTTTAGCCTAAAGAGTGCCCAAGATGACAGTACAGCGACAAACCAAACAAAACATTGTACCATATTCATAAACAGAAGAAACATAAAAGAAATATTTCTGCAAGAAGTTTGTTATAGCATTTGTATTTATCTGTAAATGCATCTTTATACTAAAATGGATTTGCAAATATTTTAAGCAGCAAAAGAAATTCCGATAATATTTGTCAATATCTCCTTTCTGAGTTTCTTTTTGTCCCAGTATTATCAAAATCAGCTTTGCAGTTTCAAATTCTTATTTATTAAAAGAATATATGAATAATCAACGGAAACCAGGATTTCTCGTCATAAACAAATAATTTATAAACGCAAATCCTAATCTCCGACGGGTCCTTTTCTATTTTTTATCACACAGGAAGAGAAAAATTTGCTGATACCGTTCAATTATGCAGTTACATTATCATACAAAAGAGAGCATATTTCTCTGAGTCGCTTCTTATCAAAGATTAGAAAACAAAAAGCATGAATTTTTATAAACATTCATTAAATACAACGCAGTAAATATATATATCCTTATTTTTTCCAGGAAAACGAAAAAAAGAAAATCGAATTTTCCTAAAAATGGCTGTTGAATTAGATATTTCTCAGGATAATATTATTTAGAAATATTTCCAAGTCGAAATAAAACAATCCCAACAGATTTCTTTACCTTTAAAAGAAATCATATTTTTAAGATACGCTTATTGTATTTCAAACAGAATATTCGTAGCTTGCAGAAATTTGCAAAAAGGAATGATATTAAAGTATAAAAAAACAACAGTAAATGTAAGGTAAAAGCAAAATATGCCAAAAAATAATATAATAGTATTATTAAGTGCCTGTCAAAACCGTATTGAATGTTCGAGTATATTATAAATTTATTATATAGTTTTGTCTATGAGTGTATTAGTATATTAATTTTAATCACATATACTTCATTTAAATGTTAGATAGTATTTATTAGGCACTAGTAGATATGAACTTACGTTGCTGGCTAAATGTAAAATTTAAAAACCAGTAAAAAACAGGATTGAATGTTTGAATATTTTATAAATTCATTGTGTAATATTTCTATGAATGCGTTAGTATATTAATTCACAAAATATGAGCTGATGTTAAATAAATCCTATTCATAAAAATCATTATATAAAAATCATAATATCATAATGATTATTTAAATCATAGTGATTATATAAATCATAATATATAAAATCATAATATATTTAAATGAATCATAATACTTCATTTAAATGATATATATTCATTTAAATGTTAGATAAAATATTTATTTATTACAAAAAAAAAAAATATGAGCTGACGTTGCTGGCTACAGAAAATAAAACATAAACTTAAAAATAAAATATGTAAAATTTAATAAACCAGTAAAAACAGCATTGAATGTTCGAGTATATTAGAAATTCTGTATGCAGTATTTCTGTGCATTAATTGTAATCATACATTCTTTATTCAAATGTTAGACACTCATTTAAATGTTAGATACTTATTCAAATACTGGATAAAGTATTTATTAGTACTAACAACTG
Source organism: Caerostris extrusa (assembly GCA_021605095.1). Taxonomy (NCBI): domain Eukaryota; kingdom Metazoa; phylum Arthropoda; class Arachnida; order Araneae; family Araneidae; genus Caerostris; species Caerostris extrusa. Next base: position 78,090 of record BPLR01016604.1, on the reverse strand, counting down.
ACGTTGTTTGGCTACGGAAATAAACATGAATAAATAAAATATGTAAAGTTTTTAAATGTTCATTATTTCTAAATTAATCAAACAAATTAGTAAGCCTCTTAAAATTAATGAAAAAAGATTATATTTGGAATACAGTTGACGAATATGAAAACCATACATTTACAGAATATCTAGCAAATTTAAAAACAATAAACGGAAGCGAAGAGGAGCAAAGTATCAAAATAGCGTCAGGTGCGAAGTAACTGTCAGAAAAACTTTGTGCACGGGAAAGAATAATTCATAACGTGAATAAGAACACATGAAAAACTATGGTGTCATTTGCCATTAAAAATAAAACATATGAAAAAAAGTATTATATGCGACTGGTACCATCAGGTATAGAAACCAATAAAAAATAATAAGTTTTTTACAATTAAAAATAATTAATAATATTTCTAATAAGGATTTTTTCTTGATTTTTCAACCAAGTCAGCAGGTCATATACAGTTAACGCATTTCCTGTCTTTATCAAAACTCCTTTTCCGTGCTCCAAATTTGACATCATACTTTTCTTTTTGCACTTAGCTCGAAAATTATGCGTGGAAGAACTAAGATTCTCTGAGCATCTTCTATGTACTTTGAGGTATTATTCATGTCAGGAAAATTTTAAGTGATATTACTCAACACTCTGTATAAAGAGAGATCTTACAAATGAATATTAAACAAATTTCTAAAAACACACAATTGCACTTTTTCTTTTCGTATTGTCATTATTTATTTCAATAAAATATTTTTTTTTCTTAAATCCATTTGAGTTTTCTAGGAGTTTTCTTGCATATCTTTTTTTTTTTCTTTCGATAAAATACAATTGCAATACTTCTACTAAAGCTACGGCAATTGGATTAAGGACCAACTCAATATCTATAATTGCAGTATTTATTATGACTTATAAATCCCATTCTTTGTTCAGTTATAGTCTTCTAAAGGACCTAATGGACTGCAATACAATCATTGCACTAACAACAAATACATTAGGTGAAGATTGTAATAGAGAACCTACCACTACTCGGGTTACATGCTCAAAGTTATCTAAGTTTATTTTTCTATACGGAAAACTAAAGTGGATCATTTTAAAATACTCTCAGAGTGAATAATCTCTTCTTTGGACCTTTATAGAAATCAACAGTAAAGCACTAAATTGGGCTTAGCATCATAAAGTTATCTTAAGTACATTAAAGAAAGGATAATAAAGTCACGTCCTGTTATTAGGAATAAAAAGTTAATCCTTAATGACAAAAATTGCAGAAAACATTATTTTATTCATAGCAAAGAAATAAATGCATAATTTTCTGGTTTTTCAAACTCGCTTTAAAATGCCATTCTCAGAAATTAATTATTTGCGATTTTTTTTTTTATTATTTCGATCCCATTCAAAATCAAGTCGCAGCAGCAGTTAAGCAATGATTACATCCAAAATTAAGCCCAAGTACATGGCAATCATCTTTTCCTTTTTATCTCCATTATAAGTTTTTTTTTAATTTCTCCTCCAAATTAATTAGGATACGAAAATTAAAGGAAAACACTTGAAACTACTCAAGCACTTTGATTGCACATCAAAAGAAGAAGAAGAACTCATTAAATTCAAAAACCCTCCAATAAAAGAAGAAGCAACATCAAAAAAAAAAAAGAAGAACCTCCAAAAAGCCAAGCGTGGGCCCATCTCTCCCGGATCACCACACAGACGCAGTCATCAGCAAAACGCGCATTCGAGGTAATTTAGCCGAGGTAGAGCGAGGTGACCGCTTTATGCAAATCATTTTCATCATTAAGTAACATAATTAATCAGAGACATACTTCGGTCCGTCGGTTTTCGCGAAAGGAGTGGGTTGTGAGTGAGTGGCGTTAAATCAATGTCCTGCTCCTGCAGATGGTTGCTGCAGGAAGAGGAGGGAGGGGGCTGCTAATCACGTGCCTTTTCCTTTCTTACAACTGCATTAGAAACAGAGATCTTCGATCATTTGGTTCAGGCCGTCGTCCTTAGCAAATATTTGCCTTGCCATCCTTATTATGCATTAGTTATGGGATTGGCGCACTGATGGAAATTGTGGTCTTGAATGATGAATTCTTGCGCTTAGAGGGAGTTATTTTATTCAAGCAATCGTGAATAATGTTATTAAATCTTGCGTGATTTATTGATTATTTCTCTTGGTTTGGTAGTCGGTGAATCTAATTAAATTGATGTGCTTTCTTTTTGCTTGTATGGGAAACAAATGTAAAAAAGATAATAGTTAAAAGAAATATTCACAAATTTCAGTTTATCATGAGTGACCATGTTTTATTAATTATTTCATAAATGGAAAATTAATGTATTTGTGGTAGTTAAATTAAATTTCTTAAACATCATAACTGATATCTGTTAGTAAACATACGGTCTTGGCCCACCCCGGGTCTGCTACGTCAATGAAGAAGAAGGAAAATGAATAAATATATTTACATTACAAGTTATTCATATGCAAAATTGATATTTACGAGTTACATTTGGAACAAATAACATGAATTTTTGGAAGAAAAATTTGCAACTAATTATGTATACATTGTATATTTTGAAAAGCATTACAGAGGAATTGCTTATTAGAATATAAAAAAGATCTTATTAGTGCTTTAGACATTTAATTGCTAACTTTCATATTAATAAAATATAACGACACCAAAAGCAACGTATTAAATTGTCATTTTTAATTTTTTTTTTCTATTATTCCAATATCCGCAGTTTTCATTGGTGGAACAGCCCGATGGTGAGACAAGGCCGTCTGGCAGATTTCGAAACATGAGATGTTGTTTTTCACTGGGTAGGGTGGTCAGCCTAACGCCCAACAGTCATATTAGACATACGGTTTAGAGTGGATTCCAAACTACTACAAAAAAGCCATGTAGTACAGTACTACTGCAGTATAGAAGTACAGTACCATGCAGTACTACTACAAAAAAATCATGGCACAGCTGGAGACTCGAACCCGAAACCTGTGGCAGCGAACTCTAGTCACAAAGTCATCAGGCTCCATTCTAATATTATTTAAGTATTATTGCACAATTCTATTATCAACTATTACTAATATCTACTATTATATTACTAGTATCTTAACTAGTATCTACTATTACTTTATTATTACCTTACTCATTATTGTATAATTCTAGTATTATTTAACTATTAATTGCATCATGTAGCACTCCAATTATGAACAGTTTCCATTGTATCACATTCATAAATATAAAAAAGATAAAATAAATATTTAAGCAAGAAATTTATTATAGCATTTTTATTTGTCTGTAAATGCATCTTTATAACTAAAATGGATTTGCAAATATTTTAAACAGCAAAAGAAATGTCGATAATATTTGTCAATATCTCCTTTCTGAGTTTCTTTGTCCCTGTATTATCAAAATCAGCTTTGCCGTTTCAACTTCTTATTTATTAAAAGAATAAATGAATCAACGGAAACAAAAGATATCTCGTCATAAACAAATAATTTATAAACACAAATCCTTAATCTCTATCGGGTCCTTTTCTATTTTCTATCATACAGGAAGAGAAAAATTTGCTGATACCGCTTCAATTATGCAGTTACATTATCATAAGAAAGTGAGCATATTTCTCTGAGTCGCTTCTTATCAAAGATTAGAAAAGAAAAGCATGAATTTTTTATGAACATTCATTAGATGCAATGCAGTAAATATATATATCCTTATTGTTTCCAGGAAAATGGAAAAAAAGAAAATTGAATTTTCCTAAAAATGTCTGTTGAATTAGATATTTCACTGGTACTATTATTTAGAAATATTTCCAAGTCGAAATAAAACAATCCCAGCAAATTTTTTTAACTTTCGAAGAAATAAATTTTTAAGATACGCCTATTGTATTTCAAACAGAATATACAAACAGAAATTTGCTGCGTATGAAATCGAAGTAAAAAACAACAGTAAAAGTAAGGTAAAAACAAAATATGTTAAAAGATAATATATGTTATTAAGGGCCTGTAAAAAACAGCATTGAATGTTCGAGTATATTATAAATTTATTGAGTAATATTTCTGTGAATGCATCAGTATATTAATTGTAATCATAAATTCTTCATGTAAATGTTAGTATTTTATTAAATACGAGCTGATGTTGTTGACTACAGGAAATAAAACATAAACATAAGCAAATAAAATATGTAAAATTTAAAAAAGATAAAAACAGACGTGAATGTTCGTGTATATTATAAATTCATTATGCAATATTTATGTGAATGCATTGGTGTATTAATTGCAATCATACATTCTTCGTTTCAATGTTATATATTCATTTAAATGTAAGATAAAGTTTTAATTATATACTTAGATATGATCTGCCTACAGAAAATAAAACATAAACATGAACAAATTTTAAAAAAAAAACAGTAGAAACAACACTCAATGTTCGAGTGTATTATGCAATTTTTCTGTGAATGCATTAGTGTATTAATTGTAATCATACATTCTTTATTTAAGTATTGGATATTCATTTAAATGTTAGATACCTATTTAAATTTTAAATAAAGTATTTATTAGGTACTAATAGATATGAGCTGATGTTGCTTGCTACAGAAAATAAAACATTAACATGAACACATAAAATGGGCAAAATTATTAAATGTTCGATTTTTTTTTAAATTAAGTCTGTAAGCATTTTGATATTAATGAACTACAATCAAGTAACGCAATACAATTTGACGAATAAGAAAATCATACATTTCTAAATAATTTCAATCGCGAATTCAGAATATCTAATTAAAATAAAAACAATAAACGCAAGCGATAATTAGCAAAATATCAAAATAACGTCAGGAGCGAAATATCTATCTAGAAAACTTTGTTCACAAAAAGAAGGATTCACAATGTGTATAAGAAAGCATAAAAAACAACGATATCCTTTCCCATTCGTAAATATGAAACAAACAAAAGGTATAATAGGAGACTGATACTATGAGGTAGCGTAAACAATAAAAAATAAGTTCTTTACAGTTAAAATAATTAATAAGATTTGAAATGATAAGATTTTTTTAATAATTTTTATACACGTCATATAATAAATAATAATTAATTTAGAAACAAAGATTGTATTTATAAAAATTTTATGGGATTGCTCCAAACTTACAAATTAGGAAACCTAAACAGACAAAGTAAGTTATTTGAAAATTTGTATTAAAAATACAAAGAGACAAACTTCTTGCTTTATACAGGTTGTTTTTGATCAATAACGTATAAATCGCTCAAGGTTAAAATTCTGGTTTTTAGTATATAAGAATTTATCGGACAAACAAATAGCTCTACGACACATAGTTACGAGGAAAATTCCAAAAGTGTGACGTCACATGCGGTGCAGGGAAAATTGGAATCATGGGAAACTACAGTATGGATGAAAACAAAAAAAATTAAGGAAACAAAAATTAGAATATCGTTCACCTAGGTTTATGAAAAACAGTATAAAGAGAAATTAAAAATAATGTGCTTGTTTATTTTGTATTTGAACTCACGTTATGTGGCTCACGGTACTGGAAACTATAGGCAGTGTGCGTGACAATATATTCTGTTATGAACATCCCGATATATACTTTACCTACTGCCAGTGTAGGATAACATATAACACATGTGGTAGTACAGTAATAACACAATGTAGTAGTCACGCATTACAAATTGCGAGGGAATATACCTCTTACTATCCATTACACGGTCATCCTGACTCTATATCATTGGAAGATTATATGACGGTTCCAGTATGGTCTGCATTACGTTTATGACATGTTACATATGTGTACGCATAGACTTACTATCTTTATTACGCGTATATACACTGTTCTGTGCATGACGACTCCCTGCTTCATTAAAATACCTTCTAAAATAATCATTTGTACTTTTTTCTCTTCGCCCTGTCTTTACATACTTCATTAAAATCATATTTTTTTCTTTGGTTCCCTGCCGCCACGATCTCTAAATCTGAATCCTTCGGGTTTTTCATAAGGACACGCCAGAAAGAATTGGTAAATTGAATCCTAGTTACTACAAAGGTAGAATTAGTTGCTCGTCTGTTTATTGCCTTCAATTTTGCCGACACTACGCTGTTGGATCATGTGTAGGTGCGAGCATGCATACCACGTTATGCACGATGCTCATTTTGAGCACTATATAAATATCATGTCATATACAGTTAACGCATTTACTGTCTCTCTCAGAGCTCTTTTTTTTTAACACCGAATGTCACGTCTTACTTTTTCTTTTGCATATATCTCGAAAATTATGCATCAAAGAGTTATGGCTCCCTGGTTAACTTTTATGTACTTTGAGATATTATTCAACTCCAGCAAAGTTTATGTGGTATTGACTCAAGACTCTGTATGTAGAGAGATATTATAAATAAATATTAAACAAGCTTCTAAAAACACTCCATTGATCTTTATTTTCTTACTGTCGTTACTTATTAGATTAAATTAATTTTTCTTCTCAGGTCCATAATAATTTCTCGGTTTTTATACGTTTCTATTTTTTTTCTTTTAATCAAATACAATTGCAATATTTCTACAATACTATGACAATTACATTATGGAACCAACTCAATATCTATAATTCCAATATTTATTAAGACTTATAAATCCCATTTTTTTGGTCCATTTATAGCTTTCTAAAAGATCCTAATTACCTGCATTGCAATCACTGATTTGAAAACAAATACATTAGATAGAGACTGTAACAGATAATCTACTATAATTCGGACTGCATGTTAAAAACTATCTAGGGTTTTTTTTCTATACGAAACGCGAAAGTTGATCTTTTAAAATACTCTCAGAGAGAAATATTTTTCTTTTGGCTTTTATAAAAGCAACAATGTAGCACTGAAGTAGTGTTTATATAGCGTAAATATTCCTATGTAATTTAAGGAAAGGATAATAATGAGAAGTCCAGTTATATTGAATAAAAATTTAATCATTATTGGAAAATTGCAGGAAACAATTTATTCATAGCAAAGAATTAAATACCTAAATTTTCCGTTTTTAAAACTCGCGTTAAAATGCCATTCTCGGAAATTAATTCTTTACGAATTCTTTTTTTTTTTCTTCATTTCTACCCCATTCAAAATCAAGTCGCAGCAGCAGTTAAGCAATGATTATAACCAAAATTAAGCACAAGTACATGGCAATCATCTTTTCCTTTTTATCTTCATTATAATTTTTTTAATTTCTCCTCCAAATTAATCAGGATATAAAAATTAAAGGAAAACACTTGAAACTACTCAAGCATTTTGATTGCACATCAAAAGAAGAAGAACTCATTAAATTCAAAAGCCCTCCAATAAAAGAAGCAACACCAAAAAAAAAAAGGACCTCTAAAAATGAAAGGACACAGTTAAAAAAAAAAAGTAAAGCGCAGCGAATTCAACATGGAACAATAAGTAGCCAAGCATGGACCCATCTCTCCCGGAGCATCACACAGTAGCAGTCGTCAGCAAAATGCGCATCGAGGCAATTTAGCCGAGGTAGAGCGAGGTGACCGCTTTATGCAAATCATCTTCATCATTAAGTAACATAATTAATCAGAGACATACTTCGGTCCGTCGGTTTTTCACGAAAGGAGTGGGTTGTGAGTGAGTGGCGTTAAATCAATGTCCTGCTCCTGCAGATGGTTGCTGCAGGAAAAGGAGGGGCGGGGAGCTGCTAATCTCGTGCCTTTTCTTTTCTTACATCTGCATTAGAAACAGAGATCTTCGATCATTTGGTTCAGGCCGTCGTCCTTAGCAAATATTTGCCTTGCCATCCTTATAATACATTAGTTATGGGATTAGAGCAGTGATGGAAATTCAGGCCTTGAATGATATATTTCTTGCGCCAAAGATAATTATTTATTAAGAGTTAATTTATTCAAACAATCTTGAATAAAGTCTTGAAAATATATTTTTCTTCTTGTGGTTGCCGGTGAATTTGATTAAATGGGTTTGCTTTCTTTTTTTTTCTTTGTATGGAATATAAATTTGACAAAGATAGTAACAAAAAAGTAGTTATTTACGAATATCTTTTTAGCATGTGTCAATGTATTTTATCAATTTTTCATAAATGGAATGTGAATATGTTTTATCTGTTTGTTAAATTAACTTTCATAAACATAACTTAAGCTCAGACGCCATTTTGTGAAAATTAAAGCAATGATCTTTTTCAATTCCTACTATTAGTTCACACTCTCCCTATATATTTCTTGCTTAAATTTTTAATCGTTAATAAAATACTTTTTATTAATCTACTTAAGTTCAAATACATTTTTGGACTTGTAGTAGAACTTGATGTTAATACAGTATATCAAATATTAATTCATTAATTAAATTTAATTAATTAATTTTATTTTTTTTTTATTTAAGTTGCATGTATTTAATAATAGATGGCGGCAGATGTAAGAGGAAAATTTCAACTTTATTTGTAAAGGACCTTTCTGCAATATAGTGAAAAAAAAAGTAGGAATAGACTTTAAAACAAAAAAAAAAATTATATTACATGTTATATTCGGGAAACAGGATATTTTAAAATGAACTATAGAAAACGTGAAAGATTATTGGCAAACGTTTATTAGCAGCATTTTAAAATTTAAAGCTCACATAATTATGATGATGAGGCAAATAAGTGTTCATTTGAAATGAAAATTTTGTAAATGAATAAATTTTTTATTGGTGCGCGACGGGGTTAAAACATTATGATTTATAAATAACGTTCTTGATTCAGTTATAGCGTTCTAAAAAACCTAATGGACTGAATTGCAATAATTGCTTTTACAGCAAATACATTAGATGGAGATTGTAACAAAGAATGTACTATCCTTATTCATCTTGAAAGTTACCAAATTTTTTTCTATGCAAAAGACGAAAGCGAATATTTTTAAAATACGCTCAGAGTGAAGTATTTCTTCTTTGGACCTTTAGATAAAGCAACAGTGGAGCACTGAAGTAAGATTAATTATATATCATAAAGTATACCTATGTATATTAAAGAAAGGATAATGATTATAGGTACTATTATATGGAAGAAAAAGTTAATCATTAATGAAAAAAACTTTAATTTATTCATACCAAAGAATGAAATGCTTAATTTTCCGCTTTAGAAATGACATTCTCAGAAATTAATTCTTTGCGATTTCTTCTTTTTTTAATTTCGATCCCATTCAAAATCAGTCGCAGCAGCAGTTAAGCAATGATTACATCCAAAATTAAGCACAAGTACATGGCAATCATCTTTTTTTCTTTTTATCTCAATATAAAAGTTTTTTTAAATTTCTCCTCCAAATTAATTAGGATACGAAAATTAAAGGAAAACACTTGAAACTACTCAAGCACTTTGATTGCACATCAAAAGAAGAAGAAGAACTCATTAAATTCAAAAACTCAATAAAAGAAGAAGCAACGCCAAAAAAGAAGAACTTCCAGAAATGAAAGGACACAGTAAAAAAAAAAAAAAAAAAGTAAAGCGCAGCGAGTACAACATGGAGCAGTAAGTAGCCAAGCATGGACCCATCTCTCCCGGAGCACCACACAGACGCAGTCATCAGCAAAACGCGCATCGCGACAATTTAGCCGAGGTAGAGCGAGGTGACCGCTTTATGCAAATCATTTTCATCATTAAGTAACGTAATTAATCAGAGACATACTTCGGTCCGTCGGTTTTCGCGAAAGGAGTGGGTTGTGTGTGAGTGACGTTAAATCAATGTCCTGCTCCTGCAGATGGTTGCTGCAGGAAGAAGGGGAGAGGGGGTGCTAATCACGTGCCTTTTCTTTTCTTACATCTGCATTATAAACAAAGATCTTCGATCATTTGGTTCGGGCTGTCCTTAACAAATATTTGCCTTGCAATCCTTCTTATAATGCATTAGTTATGGGATTGGTTCAATAATAGAAATTGTGGTCTTGAAGGATGAATTCCTTGCGCTAAGTGAGAGTTGTTTTATTCAAACAATCGTGAATAATGTTATTAGATCTTGCAATAGTATGTTTCTTCGTGTGGTAGTCGGTGAATCTAATTAAAAAGATGTACTTTTTTTCGTTTGAATGGAAAACAAAAACGAAATTGTTTACTATATCATTTTTATCATAGGTGAAAAAATGATTAGGGAGTAAAGCGAAAAGGAGTTAAAGAGGGAGTTATTTAATTCATACAATCGTGAATAATGTTATTAGATCTTGCAATGGTATTTTTCTTGGTATGGTTGTCGATGAATCTAATTAAATAGGTGTACTTCCTTTTTGTTTCTAATAATAATTAGAAACAAAATAATATATCTAATAGATAATGTGTAATAATAGATCTAAATCTAAAAATAGATCTAAATCTGCAATCTAATGTGTAATAATAGATCTAATAATATTATTCACAATTGTTTGAATAAAATAACTCCCTCTTGGCTCAAGGAATTCATCATTCAAGACCAGAATTTCTATCACTGCGCCAACCCCATAACTAATGCAATATAAGGATGGCAAGGCAAATATTACACATTATTACACATTAGACTGCATTAAATTAAAACAATAAATCAAAGTGATGAGGAGCAAATTATCAAAATAGCATCAGGTGCGAAGTATCTAACTGAAAAATTTTATGCACAAAAAAGAGTGATTCAGATTGGGAATAAGAATACATGAAAAAGATGCTATTTCCCATTCATAAATAAAACATATGAAATAAATAAAAAGCATTATAAGCGTCTGGTACCCACAGGTATTGTAAACAGTAAAAACAACAGCGTTTTTACAGTTTAACATAATAAGAAATTTTTCGTGTTTTTTTTATACACACCAGATGTGGTTTTTTTTTTTTTGTTTGTTTGTTTTTGACCAAATAAAATTGTAATATTTCTACAAACGCTACGTCAATTAGATTATGGACCAACTCAATATCTATCAGTTTCAGTATTTACTTATGACATAACTGTGTTGACTCTTGGTTCAGTTATAGCGTTGTAAGGGACCCTAATGGACTGCATTGCAATCATTGCTTTGAAAACAAAAACATTAGGTGGAAATTGTAACAGATAATTTACTATCACTATATTGCATGCTGAAAATTATCTAGGTTTTTTTTTTCTGCGAAAGACTAAAACGGATTTTTAAAGTACTCTCAGAAAGAAATATTCAAATTTTGGTTTCGGAATGGATGTTTGTTAGTGGTTCGGAATCCACTTTAAACTGTAGGTCACTGTCTAATTAGCTTAAAGGTTGCGCAAAATTACCTTAGAACGGCAAACCAAACAGAGATAAGTATTTCTTATCCGAATCTTTATAGATAGCAACAGTGTGGCACTAAAGAAGGATTTATACAACATAATGTTTTCCTATGTACATTAAGAAAAGATAATAAAAAACAGGTCCTGTTATACGGAATAAAAAGTTAATCATTAATGAATCAAATTGCAGAAAACATAATTTTATTCATACCAATTCATTAAATGCATATTTTTCCGTTTTTAAACTCGCTTTAAGAGGCCATTCTCAGAAATTAATTCATTGTGATTACATCGTTTTTTTAATTTCGATCTCATTCAAAATCAAGTCGCAGCCGCAGTTAAGCAATGATTACATCAAAATTAAGCACAAGTACATGGCAATCATCTTTTTCCCTTTTATTTCCATTATAAAAGTTTTTTTATAATTTCTCCTCCAAATTAATTAGGATGCGAAAATTAAAGGAAAACACTTGAAACTACTCAAGCACTTTGATTGCACATCAAAAGAAGAAGAAGAACTCATTAAATTCAAAAACCCTCCAATAAAGGAAGCAGCAGCACCAAAAAAAAGAAGAACCTCTAAAAATGAAAGGACACAGTAAAAAAAAAAGTAAAGCTCAGCGAGTACAACATGGAGCAGTAAGTAGCCAAGCGTGGACCCATCTCTCCCGGAGCACCACACAGACGCAGTCATCAGCAAAACGCGCAACGAGGCAATTTAGCAGAGGTAGAGAGAGGTGACCGCTTTACGCAAATCATTTTCATCATTAAGTACCATAATTAATCAGAGACATACTTCGGTCCGTCGGTTTTCGCGAAAAGGAGTGGGTTGTGAGTGAGTGGCGTTAAATCAATGTCCTGCTCCTGCAGATGGTTGCTGCAGGAAGAAAGGGGGGCTGCTAATCACGTGCTTTTCTTTTCTTGCATCTGCATTAGAAACAGAGATCTTCGATCATTTGGTTCAGATCGTCCTTAACAAATATTTGCCTTGCTATCCTTATAATGCATTAGTTATGGGATTGGCGCAGTGATGGAAACTCTGGTCTCGAATGATGAATTCCTTGCACCAAGAGGGAGTTATTTTATTCAAACAATCGTGAATAATGTTATTAGATCTTGCAATGGCGTTTTTTCTTCCAGTGGTTGTTCATGAATCTAACTAAATAGATGTACTTTCTTTTGGTTTGAATGGAAAATAAATGTAAAAAAGATAATAATAAAAATATCGTTTGTGAACATGTTTTTATCAGTGATTTCATAAATGGAAAATGAATATATTTGTGGTAGTTAAATTAACTTTCCTGAATATAACTGCTATCTGTTAGTAGACAGACAGCCTTTTCCCACTATGGAGCTGATGTGCCAATGAAGAAGAAGAAGAAGAAATAAACCTATTTACATTACAAATTGTTCACATGTAAAATTCTTATTTACAACTTACATTTGGAACTAATAACATAAATTTTTAAAATGTTTGTAACTAATTATGTATACGCCGTATGTTTTGAAAAGCATTAGAGAGGAGTTCTTATGAGAATACAAAAATGATCTTATTAGTGCTTTAGATATTTAATTGGTAACTTCCATATTAATAAAATATAATAGCACCAAAAGCGAAGTGTCCTTTCGGCATTTTTAATTGAGGCTTTTTTTCTAGTATTCCAACATTCTTCTTCATTGGCACGACATCCCCATAGTGGGCTAAGTCCCTCTGAAAGATTTTCAGACAGGAGATGTTTTCTTTTGAGTAAGGTTGTAAGCCCTACACTATCTCTCTTCCATCATATCAGACCAGGCTTAAAGGGGATTCCGAAGCACTACAAACATCATGGCACCGCCGGAACTCGAACCCGAAATATGTGGCAGCGAGAGCTGGTCACTCGGTCATCAGGCTCCATTCTTATATTATTTTAATATTATTACACTATTCTATTATTATTTAGTATCCAATATTACTTTGGTATTATTTAAAGCATTATTGTATAGTATAGTCACTCTACGGTCATTTTGTGCATATTTTGGGCTAATTAGACAGCGACTTTCAGTTCATAGTGTATTTCGAATTACTAACAAAGCATTGTATTATTCTAGTATTATTTAAGTATTACTATTGGACTCTTATATTATCTACTACTACAAAATTATTCATTAAAAGTATCTACGTCCTTTTGAGTATTATTTAACTATTAATTGTGTCATGTAACATTTTACTTAATAGTTTCCATTGTGCCATATGCATGAACAGAAAAAAGATAAAAGAAATATTTCTGGAAGAAGTTTATTATGGCATTTGCACTTGTCTGTAAGTGCATCTTTATAAATAAAATGGTTTTCAAATATTTTAAGCAGCAAATGAAATTTCTGTAATATTTATCAATAATACCTTCTTTCTGCTTTTCTTTGTCCCATTATTATCAAAATCCACTTTGCCGTTTCAACTTCTTATTTATTAAAAAGAATATATGAATAATCAACGGAAACCAGGATATCTCGTCATAAGCGAATAATTTATAAGCACAAATCCTTAATCTCCAACGAGTCCTTTTCTATTTCTCTATCACACAGGAAGACAAAAATTTGCTGATACCGCTTCAATTATGCAGTTACATTATCATACGAAAGAGAACATATTTCTCTAGGTTGCTTCTTATCAAAGATTAGAAAACCAAAAGCATGAATTTTTACGAACGTTCATTAGATACGATGCAATAAATATATATATCCTTATTGTTTCCAGGAAAACGGAAAAAAGAAAATCGAATTTTCCTAAAAAGGACTGATGAATTAGATATTTCACGGGTCAATATTATTTAGATATATTTCAAAACGAAATAAAACATAATAATTTCTTTACTTTTCAAAGAAATCTGTTTTTAAGCTATGTTTATTGATTTCAAATTGATTTTTATGTAGCGTGCAGAAATTTGCAACGGAATGATATTAAAGTATAAAAACAACAGTAAAATAAAAGTAAGTTAAAAACAAAATATGCGAAAAAAGGGTTTGTCATGAGCTTGTGATCAGTTATCCAAGTGCTTGTCAAATAGCATTGAATGTTCTGGTTTATTATAAATTTAAGTAATATTTCTATGAATGTATTAGTATATTTATAATCATATATTCTTCATTTAAATGTTAGATAAAGTACTTGTTATGTACTAGTAAATATTAGTTTCCATTGCTGGCTACAGAAAATAAAACATAAATAAAATGTGTAAAATGTAAAAAACAGCATTGAATAATCGAGTATATTATAAATTCATTGTGTAATATTTCTGTGAATGTATTAGTATATTAATTGTAATCATACATTCGTCATTTAAATGTTATATAAAGTATTTATTAAAGGTAGTGATAGATGTATAGATGACCTTGCTGGCTACTGAAAATAAAAACATAAACATGAACTAATAAAATATGTAAAATTTAAAAAAACAGTAAAAACCTCATTCAATGTTCAGTATATTATAAATTCATTATGAAATATGGTAGGATGGCTGTTGGACATGTGAAAGTGCGATTATGCATATCTCATTATGCACGATGTCCATTTTGAGAACTTTTCTATGTAAACAGTAGGGTCAAAAGTTAACACCTTTACTGTCTCTATTAAAACTCATACAATGTGACGTCATATGTTTTCTGCCACACTTAGCTCGAGACTTCTTATGCGTAGAAATGGTTCTCTGAGCGACTTTTTATGCATTTTGATATCTTTTTTTGCGTTCCTTTATAAAATATATACACTGAAGTGACAAAAGTCATGGACCTCTTAATATCTGTCGGCCTCCTTTCGCCCGACGAAGTGCAGCAACTCGACGTGGCATGGACTCAACAAGTCGTTTGGAAGTCTTCTGCAGAATAACTTGAATCATGCTGTCTCGATAGACGTCCATAATTATGTAGGTGGAAATTGGTGCAGAGAATTTGGGCACCATCACCTCTCGATGATGTCCCATAAATGCTATATAGGTGATTTTTCTATAAGAAACACAAAGTGTGCAGATCATTCGTTGGAATTGTCAGAATGTTCTTTATAGACCAATCATAAGTTGGGCCCGGTGACATGGCGCATTGTCATCCATAAAAATCCCATCGTTGTTTGGGTACATAAGTCCATGAATGGCTGCTGATCTCCAAGTAGCTGAACATAAGCAAGTTCAGTCAATGTTCGGTCAGTCACCAGAACCAAGTCCATGCCATGAAAAAACAGCCCACACCATTACCGGAGCCACCACCAGCTTGAACAGTGCCTTGCTGACAGTTTGGGTCCTGTGCTTCGTTTTTTTCTTACATCGAACCCATTCAAAATCAGCTCTTACCAACTTAAATCAATGACTCATCGGTACATGACCACGGTTTCCATTCATCTAGGGACCAGTTTTTTTATGCCCTCCAAATTAATTAGGAGTCGCTGCAAGCGAATACGTTGAAACTATAAAGCACTCGAGTCGGTCTTCTGCTGGAAAACTCAAGAAAGCCAAAACCTCCACAAAGTTCTAACAGACAAGTCCCTTGAAGAACCACTTGATTTGAAAAGGACACATTAAAAAACGCAAAGTTTGCTATCGAGTTAACATGGAGCAGAAGTGGCTTTAAGCGTGGACCCGTCTCTCCGTCTCAGTCGTTTAGTGAAGGCGGTCGACCACTGCGCTGTCCATCGGTGGATGGTATGCCTGGCAATTTAGCCGAGATCTCGAGCGAGGTGTCCGGACACAAATCATCTTCGTCAATGGTGAATTCTAATTTCAGAAATGGCATGACTTCGGTCCGTCGGTTTTCAACAAACATTGGGTTCAAAGTCTATTGCGCAATTCCGTCCTGTCCCTGTCATGGTCGCGTCAAAACCTCTTCAGGAATAAGGAACATAAATAAAACGCTCTGCTTTTACACTGCGCATTAGAAACAGAGATCTTCGATCACGCGATGCTACTACCATCTGAAAATTTGAATATTGCTATCCATTTTTTTTGTCATCCTCATAATGCATAATATAATTGGCAAGTAATAGAAATTCTGCTCTGAATGATGAATTAGATTATGAGCCTAGAGGGAGTTAATATCTGTAATTGCAACGTAAATTATTGTTTATTAGATCAATGGTATTTTTCGTTCGTGTGGTTCGGGAATCTGATTAATTGGATGTGCAATTTCTTTTTGAAAACGGAAAAATACATTAGAGGAAATTGTAACAGAGAATCTAAGATCACTAGGGTTGCATGCTCAACATTATCTAGGTGTTTTTCTATAAGGTAAACACAAAAGCTGATCATTTTAAAAATACTCTCAAAGCGAACAAAAACTGATGCATTAGGGCTATTTTATCGCCATTTTCTTGAAGTACATTAAAGCAATGATAACTACCTTAGTTCATATCTTTTATTATCTTGTTCTTTAATGTTCATAAAATACTTTTTATGATCAAAACCAATTTTTTGCCCTTGTAGTGATGACTTATGATGACTATTTATTTCTTATAACAAATATTAAAAGTTAATTAAATTAATGAAACGAATTTTTTTAGATTATTTTTATTCATAGAAAAGAAATTAAATGTGAGAGGAAATTTTTCAACGTTTTTGTAACCTCACGTTAAAATGCCATTCACGAGAAATTAAATTCTCTGATTTTTCTTTTTTTCTTAAAAAAAAAATTCAAAATCAAAGTCGCAACAGCAAACAATAAATTACATCCAAAATTAACGTACAAGTACATGACAATCATCTTTTTCCTTTTTATCACCAAAATAAAGTTTTAAAATTTCTCCTCCAAATTACTTAGGCGTGAAAATATAGTTTAAATACTTGAAATAAGCACTTTGATTGCACATCAAAAAAAGAAGAAAAGAGCTCATTAAAATCAAAAATCACGTCCAATAAAAGCAGTTAGCAGCAAAAAAAAAAATAAGAACATCTCTAAAAATGAAAAAGGACACAGTAAAAAAAAAAAGCTAATAAAAATTGCTTATTGGATGCAGATTTTAACCGAGAATGTACTATCTCACTCATTTTGAGCCCCAATCGTCAGCAAAACTATCCAAAACACGAAAGCGAGGTAGGGCGAGGGTGAACGCTTTAGAGCGAAGTCATTTTTCGTCATTGAACCTTAACATAATTAATCAGTAAACACTAAAGTCCAGGGTTTCCCGTATGTCGTGGTTGTATGTATGGCGTTAAATGAAAAGGATAATGAATATGGTTGCTGCAGGAAGAGGGGGGGGCTGCTAATCATTAATGCCTTTTTTTTTCTTACCTCTGAATGAAAAGGCAGATCTTTTTGATCATTTGGTTCGGGCCGTTGATTTCTTCGTTTTTTTATTTCGATCCGCTCAAAATCAAGTCGCAGCAGCAGTTAAGCAATGATTACATCAAAATTAGCTAAAGTACACGGCAATCACTTTTTTTTTTTCATTTTATGTCCATTTAAATTTTTTTTTTCCTTTAATATCTCCTCCAAATTAATTAAGGATGAAAAATTAAAGGAAAACATTTGAAACTACTCAAGCACTTTGATTGCACATCAAAAAAAGAAGAACTCATTAAATTCAAAAACCCTCAATAAAGAAGCAAAAAAAAAAAAAAGGAGAACCTCCAAAAATGAAAGGACACAGTAAAAAAAAAAAAAAAAAAGCGCCAGAGTACAACATGGAGCAGTAAGTTTAGCCAAGCATGCACCATCTCTCCCGGAGCACCACACAGATGCAGTCATCAGCAAAACGCGCATCGAGGCAATTTTGCCGAGGTAGAGCGAGGTGACCGCTTTATGCAAATCATTTTCATCGATAAGTAACATAATTAATCAGAGACATACTTCCGGTCCGTCGGTTTCGCTAAAGGGGAGTGGGATGTGAATGAGTGGCGTTAAATCAATGTCCGCTTCTGCAGATGGTTGCGTGTGTGTTGGTGCAGGAAGAGGGGAGGGGGTACCACTAATCACGTTCTTTTCTTTTCTTACATCTGCATTAGAAACAGAGATCTTCGATCATTTGGTTCAGGCCGTCCTTAACAAATATTTGCCTTTATCCTCATAATGCATTAGTTATGAGATTGGCTCAGTGATAGAAATTCTGCTTCTGAATGATGAATCTTTTGCGCCAAGAGGGAGTTGTTTTATTCAAACAATCATGAATATTGTTATTAGATCTTGCAATGGTATTTTTCTTCGTGTGGTTGTCGGTGAATCTGATTAATTGGATGTGCTTTCTTTGTTTGTACGGAAAATAAATTTGAGAAAGATAATAACAAAAAACAAGTTATTTAAGATTATCTTTTTAGCATGTGTAAAAACATGTTTTTATCAATTATTTCATAAATAGAATATGAATATATTTTTTATCTGTTTGTTAAATTAACTTTTGTAAACCAAACTTGATGCTTGACGCCATTTTGAAAATTAAAGAAATGATCTTTTTCAATTCCTACTCTTAGTTCACACCCTCCCCTATATATATATCTTGTTCAAATTTTTAATCGTTCATAAAGTACTTTTTATTCATCCACTGAAGTTCAAATACATTTTTGAACTTGTAGTGAAACTTGATGTTAATACAGTTTTTCAAATATTAATGCATTAATTAAATTAATTAATTAATTTAAATTTTTTTTTAGATTTAAGTTGCCTTTATCTAATAATAGATGGCGCCAAATGTAAGAGGAAAATTTCAACTTTATTTGTAAAGGACTTTTCCGCAATATAGTGAAAATAAAGTTGGAATAGACTTTAAAAAAAAATTTATATTAGTTGTTGTTTTTCAGGAAACAAGACAATTTAAAATGAACGATAGATTACGTGAAATGTTATTGGTAAACGTTTCTTAGCAACATTTTAAAATTTAAAGAACGCATAATTATGATGGCGTGGCAAATAAGTGTTTATTCGAAATAAAAATTCTGTAAATGAATGAAAGTTATTATTGCTGCGAAAACATTATGACATATAAATCACGTTCTTCATTCAGTTATAGCGTTCTAAAGAAACCTCATGAACTACACTGCAATAATTGCTTTGAAAGCTAATAATTGCTTTGATTAGATGAAGATTTTAACAAAGAATGTACTACCATTACTCATGTTGAAAGTTACCAAATTTTTTTTTTTCTATGCAAAACACGAAAGCGAATATTCTTAAAATACTCTCAGAGCGAAGTATTTCTTCTTTGGACCTTTACAGAAAGCAACAGTAAAGCACTAAAGTAGGGTTAATTGTATGTCGTAAAGTATTCCTATGTATATTAAAGAAAAGGATAATGAATATAGGTCCTATTATATGGAAGAAAAGTTAATCATTAATGAAAAAAACTTTAATTTATTCATACCAAAGAATGAAATGCTTAATTTTCCGTTTTTGAAACTCGTGTTAATATGCCGGTCTCTTCTTAATTCTTCGTAATTTCTGCCTTTTTTTTTTTTATTTCGATCCCGCTCAAAATCAAGTCGCAGCAGCAGTTAAGCAATGATTACATCCAAAATTAAGCACAAGTACACGGCAATCACTTTTTTTTTTTCATTTTATGTCCATTTAAATTTTTTTCCTTTAATATCTCCTCCAAATTAATTAGGATACGAAAATTAAAGGAAAACATTTGAAACTACTTAAGCACTTTGATTGCACATCAAAAAAAAAGAAGAACTCATTAAATTCAAAAACCCTCCAATAAAAGAAGAAGCAACAAAAAAAAAAAAAAAGGAGAACCTCCAAAAATGAAAGGACACAGTAAAAAAAAAAAGTAAAGCGCAGCAGAGTACAACATGGAGCAGTAAGTAGCCAAGCATGCACCCATCTCTCCCGGAGCACCACACAGACGCAGTCATCAGCAAAACGCGCATCGAGGCAATTTTTGCCGAGGTAGAGCGAGGTGACCGCTTTATGCAAATCATTTTCATAATTAAGTAACATAATTAATCAGAGACATACTTCGGTCCGTCGGTTTTCGCGAAAGGAGTGGGTTGTGAGTGAGTGGCGTTAAATCAATGTCCCGCTCCTGCAGATGGTTGCGTGTGTGTCGCTGCAGGAAGAGGGGGGAGGGGGTGCCTACTAATCACGTTCTTTTCTTTTCTTACATCTGCATTAGAAACAGAGATCTTCGATCATTTGGTTCAGGCCGTCCTTAAAATATTTGCCTTGCCATCCTTTTAATTATTAGCATAAAAATTATGAAATGTGAATTCCTTGCGCCAAGAGGGAGTTAATTCAAACAATCGTGGATAATGCTTTGATCTAACTGAAGCGTAAAATATAACCATACCGTATAAATAAATTTAAGAATATGATTAATAATTATTTTATAAATTCAGATATTTAAAAGAAAGATTTTAAATTATTTTTCGTAAGACAACAGATGCTTAGACACTATTTTATGAAAATTGAAACAATGGATGTATGCATTCTTCTATTATCTACTACTACATAATTATCTATCAAAAATATCTACTCCCTTTCTATATTATTTAACTATTAATTGTACCCTGTTGCATTTTACTTATGAATAGTCACCATTGTACCATATTCATAAACCGAAAATGATAACAGAAATATTTTTGCAAGAAGTTTATTATAGCATTTATATTTGTCTGTAAATGCATCCTTATAACTAAAAATTCTGGATTTCTAAATATTTTTAATAGTGAAAGGACTTATCCATAATATCTTCTTTCAGGGTGTCTTTGTCCAAGTATTTTCAAAATCAGCCTTGCCGTTTCAACTTCTTATTTATTAAAAGAATATATGAATAATCAATTTAAAACCAGGATTTTTCGTCATAAACAAATAATTTATAAAACTCAAATCCTTAATCTCCGACTGGTCCTTTTCTATTTCTCTATCACACAGGAAGAGAAAAATTTGAATATGATACCGCTTCAATTATGCAGTTACTACATTAACATGCGAAAGAGAGCATATTTCTCTCTGAGTCGCTTCTTATCAAAGATTAGAAAAAAAAAGCATGAATTTTTTATGAACATTCATTAGATACGATGCAGTAAACATGTATATCCTTATTTTTTCCAGGAAAAATGAAAAAGAAAATCGGATTTTCCTAAAAATGGCTGCTGAATTACATATTTCAAGTATAATATTATTTAGAAATATTTCAAGACAAAATAAAATAATCCCGGCAGATTTCTTTACCTTTCAAAGAAACCAATTTTTTTAAGATACGTTTATTGTATAATTTAAAAGTAAGGTAAAAGCAAAATATGTTAAAAGATATTACATATTATTAAGTGCCTGTGAAACAACGTTGAATACGTCTAGTATTTTACAAATTTATTGCATAATATTTATATGAATGCATTAGTATATTAATATTAAATATTCTTCTTTTAAATGTTAAATAAAGTATTTATTTATACTAGTAAATATAAGCTGACGTTGCTGGCTACAGAAAATAAAATATAAACATGAATAAATAAAATATGTAAAATTTTAAAAAACATTAAAAACAGACGTGAATGTTCGTGTATATTATAAATTCATTATGTAATATCTCTGTGAATGCATTAGTATATTAATTGTAATCATATGTTTTTTATTTAAATGTTAGATATTCATTTAAATGTTAAATAATTATATAATAGGTACTAGTACATGTGAGATGACGTTGCCTGTTTCCCTTCTTGGTTCATTTATAGCTTTCTAAAGAACCGTAATGGACTGTATTGCAGTCATTGTTTTCAAAACTAATACATTAGGTGGAGATGGTAACAGAAAATCCACCATCAATCGGTTGCATGCTCAAAGTTATCTAGAATTTGTTCTCTATACGAAATACGAAAGCGGATATTTTTAAAGTAATCTCAAAGCAAAGTATTTCTTCTTTGGACATTTATATGAAGAAAGCAGTAAGACACTGAAATGGAGTGTACATCATAAAGTTTTCTTATGTGCATTAAGTAAAGGATAATGAATAGAAATTATGTTATATGGAAGAAAAAGTTAATCATTAATGACAAAAACATTATTTCATTCATACCAAAGAATTAAATGCATAATTTTTCGTTTTTGAAACTAGCGTTAAGATGCCATTCTCAGAAATTAATTCTGTGATTTCTTCGTTTTTTATTTCGATCCCATTCAAAAATCAAGTCGCAGCAGCAGTTAAGCAATGATTACATCCAAAATTAAGCACAAGTACATGGCAATCATCTTTTCCTTTTTATCTCCATTATAAAAGTTTTTTTTATTTCTCCTCCAAATTAATTAGGATACAAAAATTAAAGGAAAACACTTGAAACTACTCAGCACTTTGATTGCACATCAAAGAAGAACTCATTAAATTCAAAAACTCTCCAATAAAAGAAGAAGCAACACCAAAAAAGAAGAACCTCTAAAAATGAAAGGACAAGTAAAAAAAAAAGGTAAAAGCGTCAGAGTACAACATGGAGCAGTAAGTAGCCAAGCGTGGACCCATCTCTCCCGGAGCACCACACAGACGCAGTCATCAGCAAAACGCGCATCGAGGCAATTTAGCCGAGGTAGAGCGAGGTGACCGCTTTATGCAAATCATTTTCATCATTAAGTAACATAATTAATCAGAGACATACTTCGGTCCGTCGATTTTCGCGAAAGGAGTGGGTTGTGAGTGAGTGGTGTTAAATCAATGTCCTGCTCCTGCAGATGATTGCTGCAGGAAGAGGGGGAGGGGGCTGCTAATCACGTGCCTTTTCTTAGATCTGCATTTGAAATAGAGATCTTCGATCATTTGGTTCAAGCCATCCTTAACAAATATTTGCCTTGCCATCCTTATAATGCATTAGTTATGGGATTGGCGCAGTGAGGAAAATTGTGGTCTTGAATGATGAATTCCTTGCACCAAGAGGGGTTATTTTATTTAAACAGTCGTGAATAATGTTATTAGATCTCGCAATGGTATTTTTCTTGGTGTGGTTGTCGGTGAATCTGATTAAATAGATGTGCTTTCTTTTTGTTTGTATGGAAAATAAATTTGAGAGAGATAATAACAAAAAAAAGTTATTTACGAATATCTTTTTAGCATGTGTGAACATGTTTTATCAATTATTTCATAAATGGAATATGAATATACTTTATTTGTTTGTTAAATTAAATTACGTAAACATAACTGATGCTTAGACACTATTTTGTGAAAATTAAAGCAATGATATTTTTGTATTCAGGAAATAGGATAATTTAAAATTGAAATATAGATAACGTGAAAAGATATTGGCAAATCATTTATTAGCAACATTTTAAAATTTAAAGCACACATAATTACAATGAAATGGCAAATAAGTGTTTATTCGGAATAGAAATTCTGGAAATGAATTAAAGTTTTTATTGCTGTACGAGGGTAGTAAAACATTATGACTTATCAATCTCGTTCTTGGATCAGTTATAGCGTTCTAAAGAACCCTAATCGACTGCATTGCAACAATTGCTTTGAAAGCAAATACATTAGATTGGAGATTGTAACAAAGACACTACTGTCATTACTCATGTTGAAAGTTATTAAATTTTATATGCAAAACACGAAAGCGAATATTTTTAAAATACACTCAGAGAGAAGTACTTATTCTTTGGACCTTTATAGAAAGCAACAGTAAAGTACTGTAGTAGGGTTAATTATATGTACTAAAGTATTCCTATGTATATTAAAGAAAGGAAAATGAATATAGGTCCTATTATATGGAAGAAAAAGTTAATCATTAATAAAAAAAAAACTTTATTTTATTCATACCAAAGGATGAAATGCATAATTTTTCGTTTTTGAGACTCGCATCAAAATTCCATTCTCAGCAATTAATTCTTTGCGATTTCTTTTTTTTTTTTTTTTTTCTTAATTTCTATCCCATTAAAAATCACGTCGCAGCAGCAGTTAATCAATGATTACATCCAAAATTAAACACAAGTACATGGCAATCACCTTTTCTTTTTATCTCTATTATAAGTTTTTTTTTTTTTTTAATTTCTCCTCCAAATTAATTAGGGATACGGAAATCATAGGAAAACACTTGAAACGACTCAAGCACTTTGATTGCACATCAAAAGAAAAAGAAGAACCCATTAAATTCAAAAACCCTCCAATAAAAGAAGAAGCAACGCCAAAAAAGAAGAAGAACCTCCAAAAATGAAAGGGCACAGTAAAAAAGAAAGCAAAGCAAAGCGCAAGAGTACAACATGGAGCGGTAAGTAGCCAAGCGTGGGACCCATCTCTCCCGAGCACCACACAGACGCAGTCATCAGCAAAACGCGCCTTCGAGGCAATTTAGCAGAGGTAGAGCGAGGTGACCGCTTTATGCAAATCATTTTCATCATTAAGTAACATAATTAATCAGAGACACACTTCGGTCCGTCGGTTTTCATATCCTTATAATTCAAAAACCCTCCAATAAAAGAAGAAGCAACGCCAAAAAAGGGTTGAAAGGACACAGTAAAAAGAAAGCAAAGTGCGCAAGAGTGGCGTTAAATCAATGTCCCATCTCTCCTGCAGATGGTTGCGTGTGTGTTTAGCTGCAGGAAGAGGTGGACTCGGTCACGTCACGTGCTAATCAGGAAGCCTTTTCTTTTCTTACATCTGCATTAGAAACAGAAATCTTCGATCATTTTGTTCAGGCTGTCCTTAACAAATATTTGCCTTGCTATCCTTATAATGCATTAGTTATGGGATTGGCGCAGTGATGGAAATTCTGGTCTCGAATGATGAATTCCTTGCACCAAGAGGGGTTATTTTATTCAAACAATCGTGAATAATGTTATTGGATCTTGCAATGGTATTTTCTTTCGTGTGGTTGTCCGTGAATCTAATTAAATAGTTGTACTTTTTTTTTTTTTATGGAAAACAAATGTAAGAAAACTTGATAATAATAAAAAAAAAAAAAGAAATTACGATATCATAGAATGAATATGAATATATTTTTATGTGTTTGTTAAATTAACTTTCATAAACATACGGATGCTTAGATCTTTTTTTTGAATATTAGAACAATGATCTTTTAAATTCAGAAAGCAGGGTAATTCAAAGAGAATTACAAAGCACGTGATCATCATCTATTATGCATTATGTTGCAATTAATTCATGCACTTGGAAGGATTTGTGACATTTGAGAAACTTGATTTTCATGTATTGTTTTATATTTTTATACAGATTAATAATTGAAACTCTGTTGAAATAATGACAAGTAACAGTGTTTTAAAAGTAATAATGAATCATTATTATGATATCAACTACGTTTAACACCATTTGTGCAGTATATTCTATTATAATAGTCAGATAATTCAATTAAACTCCAACATTGTCGTTCCCTCAACTTGTTAAACATATGTTCTATAGATCTGGAGGCTTGGCAGATCATTGGAGGACATCATAAATTCATTTAATAGGATTTATAGCCAGAATCTTTTTGGTTATGAATATGTAGGATTTAGATAGGATTTATAGGCTATTCACCTGAATGCACATGTGTGTTTTGGTTATGAACACTGAAAGGAAGTCAGAAACACCATTATGAGTCTAAAATCTCTTTTATCTAATTCTTGACTGATCTCAGCATCGACTCAGACATAAATTATTACATTAAAAGATTTATTATCCTAAGGTTTAATAGTACTCTCCAAATGATACCCATACTAAATTCTTGACAAAGGAAAATTGGAATCAAAAGGAAGATAACGGCATTATGAGTCTAAACATAGATTCTTCGCATTCCAAAATGTTGCATCGCCTGGAGCCTCTTGAATTCTGGGGTTGTAATATGTTCTTCTCTAAAAATTATTTTCTCAAACAGATACACTACCATATCACTTTGATCATGGTAGTTGGTATCTGGTTCGTCTATAACAGGAGTAGGAACACATTTTTTTTTTTTCTTCTAATGCAGCTGGCAAATAGACCGTGACACATAAAATCAATGAAATCTGTGTGCCAGTTTTTGTATATTGTAAACCCAACTATAGTAGTCATATACATAAATTCAAATTTTATTTTATTCATTCCCGTATGATGACATATCCCCTATGAGTCAAGTGGTATACATACATGGTAAGATATAATTTTTAAAAAATACAAAATAATTATTTCAATATTTTAGTGATAAAATAAATATACATTAATAAAAAAGTATAACATTTAATTCACGTTTGATCAAATTTTTCAAATTCAGCTTATGATTTGTTGACGATTATTGCAGCAATTACGTGAGATGCTGATTGGTCAACTATGAATGATTTCACAAACTGCATTGGGGAGTACAGAAATTCACATCAATACGTCCTACCAAAAATTAAAATCAGACGTCGAGCAGCTTTTGTTAAGTGTCCGTATTTTGTTTCTGGTTCATTCTGGCTTTCAAAATTTAATTATAGTAGATTTGTGCTGAATTTAAAAGCCAAATCCTTTCATCTCAATTTCAATTCTCCAGCCGATGTTTCATCAAGTATTATCTCAGAAATTCGAAATCCATCTTCCATTATGTTAAAAATAAAGCAGCAGCATCATCATCATCAGTGGCGCAACAGACCCATGCTTTGCTAAAGCTATCTGCCGATTGTCAGATTTCTAGACAGTAGATGTTTTCTTTTTACGTGATATGGTTGTCAGTCCTACCCCCAACGCTCTGCATATATATTATATCGAGACCTACGGTATAAAATGGATTCCAAACTACTACAAACCGCCATGGTCCCGCCTGGACTCGGACCCGAAGACTGTGAAAGCGAGCGCTAGAGTGTTCGACAATAAGGCCCCATTCTAGTATTATTTAAGTATTATTACACAATACTAGTATTATCTAGTGTCTACACGTTGGTATTATTTAACGTATTATTATGGTATTATAGCGTATTATTCTAGTACTATTTCAGTATTATTATTTGATTCTTATATTATCTACTACTACATAAATATCTATCAAAGTATCTACTTCTTTTCTAGTATAATTTTATTATTAATTGTGTCATGTAACATTATACTTATGCATAGTCCCCATTGTACAATATTCATAAACAGAAAAAAAGATAAAGAAATATTTTTGCAAGAAGTTTATTATAGCATTTGTATTTGCCTGTAAATGCATCTTTGCAACTAAAACGGATTTGCAAATATTTTAAGCAGTAAAAGCAATTTCGATCATATTCATCATTAATATCTTCTTTCTGCGTTTCTTTGTCCCAGTATTATCAAAATCCGCTTTGCCGTTTCAACTTCTTATTTATTAAAAAGAATATATGAATAATCAACGGAAACCAGGATATCTCGTCATAAGCAAATAATTTATAAACGCAAATCCTTAATCTCCATCGGGTCCTTTTCTATTTCTCTATCACACAGGAAGAGAAAATTTTGCTGATCCACCATTTTCAATTATGCAGTTACATTATCATACGAAGAGAGCATATTTCTCTGAATCGCTTCTTATCAAAGATTAGAAAACAAAAGCATGAATTTTTTATGAACTTTCATTAGATCCAATGTAGTAAGTATATATATCCGTTTTTCTTCAGGAAACGGAAAAAGAAAATCGAATTTTCCTGAAAATGGTTGCTGAATTAGATATTTCCAGGGTAATAATATTATTTAGAAATATTTCATGTCGAAAAAACAATCCCGGCAGATTTCTTTACCTTTCAAAGAAATCAATATTTAAGATACGTTTATTGTATTTCAAACTGATTTTATGTAACTAGCAGAAATTTGCAACGGAATGATATTAAAGTACAAATAGAGTAGTCAATAGAGTAGAGTAGTATTGCTGGCTACAGAAAATAAAATATGTAAAATTTAAAAACAGCATTGAATGTTCGTTTACATTATAATTTAGTTATGCAATATTTCTGTGAATATATTAGTATATTAATTGCAATCATACATTCTCCATTTAAATGTTAGATGAAGTATTTATTAGGTGCTAGTAGATATGAGCTGACATTGATGGCTATAGAAAATAAAGCATGTTAGATGCTTTATTCAATGTTAGATACTCATTTAAATGTTAGATAAATTATTTAATAGTAAATATGATCTTATATTGCTGGATACAGAAAATAAAACATAAATTTAAAAAACAGTAAAAACGCCATTGAATGTTCGTGTACATTATAATTTAGTTATGCAAAATTTCTGTGAATACATTAGTATATTAATTGCAATCATACATTCTCCATTTAAATGTTAGATGAAGTATTTATTAGGTGCTAGTAGATATGAGCTGACATTGATGGCTATAGAAAATAAAGTATGTTAGATGCATTATTTAATGTCAGATACTCATTTAAATGTTAGATAAATTATTTAATAGTAAATATGATCTTATATTGCTGGCTACAGAAAATAAAACATAAATTTAAAAAACAGTAAAAACGCCATTGAATGTTCGTGTACATTATAAATTAGTTATGCAATATTTCTGTGAATACATTAGTATATCAATTGCAATCATACATTCTCCATTTAAATGTTAGATAAATTATTTATTAAGTACCAGTAGACATGAGCTGACATTGCTGGCTACAGAAAATGAACAAATAAACTATGTAACATTTAAAAAAAAACAGTAAAAACAACATTCAATGTTCAGTATATTACAAATTCATTATGAAATATGGTTGGTTGGCTGTTGGACATGTGAAGGCGAGAATATGCGTACCTCATTATGCACGATGTCCATTTTGAGAACTTTTCTATGTAAACATTAGGTCAAACGCAGTTAACACATTTCCTATCTCTATCAAAACTCATAACAAGGTGACGTCATATTTTTTCTTCCACACTTAGCTCGAAAATTATGCTTAGAAGTTATGGTTCTCTGAGCGACTTTTATGTATTTTGATATCTTTTTTACGTTCCTTTTTTTTTTTTGATAAAATACACTGAAATGACAAAAGTCTTGGGATAGCAATATGCAAATTTTCAGATGGCAGTAGCATCGGGTAGAACAGGTATAAATGCGCAGTGCTTTCGCAGAGCTTTCATTTTTCTGTTCAAGTTATTCATGTAGAAGAGGTTTTGACGTGATGATGACCGCACGACGGGAATTAACAGACTTTGAACGCGGAATGTTAGTTGGAGCTAGACGCATGGGTCATGCCATTTCGGAAATCGTTAGGGAATTCAACATTCCCAGATCCACTGTGTCAAGAGTGTGCTGAGAGTATGAAATTTCAGGCATAACATCCCACCATGGACAGCGCAGTGGTCGACCGCCTGCACTTAACGACCGAGACCGGCGACGTTTGCAAAGAGTCGTAAATTCTAACAGACAAGCAACACTGCGTCAAATAACCGCAGAAATCAATTTGGGACGTACAAGGGACTTGTCTGTTAGAACTGTGCGGAGAAATTTGGCTTTCTTGGGCTATTCCAGCAGAAGACCGACTCGAGTGCCTTTACTGGCAGAACGACATCGCTTGCAGCGACTCTCGTGGGCCCGTGAGCATATCGGTGGTCCCTAGATGAATGGAAAACCGTGGCCTGGTCCGATGAGTCACGATTTCAGTTGGTAAGAGCTGATGGTAGGGTTCGAGTGTGGCGCAGACCCCACGAAGCCATGGACCCAAACTGTCAGCAAGGCACTGTTCAAGCTGGTGGTGGCTCCGTAATGGTGTGGGCTGTTTTTTCATGGCATGGACTTGGTCCTCTGGTGCGACTGGACCGAACATTGACTGGAAATGCTTATGTTCAGCTACTTGGAGATCACTTGCAGCCATTCATGGACTTCATGTACCCAAACAACGATGGGATTTTATGGATGACAATGCGCCATGTCACCGGGCCGCAACTGTTCGCGATTGGTTTGAAGAACATTCTGGACAATTCCAACGATAGATCTGGCCACCTAGATCGCCCGACATGAATGCCATCGAGCATTTATGGGACATCATCGAGAGGTCTGTTCGTGCCCAAAATCCTGCACCATCAACGCTTTCACAATTATGGACGTCTATCGAGACAGCATGGCTCAATATTCCTGCAGAAGACTTCCAACGACTTGTTGAGTCCATGCCACGTCGAGTTGCTGCACTTCGCCGGGCGAAAGGAGGGCCGACACGATATTAAGATGTATCCCATGACTTTTGTAACTTCAGTGTATAATTGCAATACTTATACTAACGCTATGACAATTAGATTATGGACCAATTCAATGTCTGTAATTGCAGTATTTGTTATGACTTATAAATTCAATACTTGGTTCATTTGTAGGGTTCTAAAGGACAATAATAGCCTACATTGCAATCATTGCTTTGAAAACAAATACATTAGGTGGAAATTGTAACAGAGGATCTACCATCACTAGGGTTGCATGCTGACAGTTATTTAGGGATTCTTTTCTGTACAAAAACAAAAGCGGATAATCTCAGAACGAAATATTTCTTCTTCTGATCTGTATAAAAAATCAACAGTGAGGCACTGAATTGCGCTTTATATCATAAAAGTTTTCCTAAGTACATTAAAGAAAGGATAATAAATAGAGGTGCAGTTATATGGCATAAAAGTTAATCATTAATGACAAAAACTGCAGGAAACATTATTTTATTCATAGCAAAGAATTAAATGCATAATTTTTCCGTTTTTTGAAACTCGCGTTAAAATGCCATTCTCAGAAATTAATTCTCTGTGATTTCTTCTTTTTTTTTAATTTCGATCCCATTCAAAATCAAGTCACAGCAGCAGTTAAGCAATGCTTACATCAAAATTAAGCACAAGTACATGGCAATCATCTTTTTGCGTTTTTATCTCTATTATAAGTTTTTTTTAAATTGCTCCTCCAAATTAATTAGGGATACGGAAATTATAGGAAAACACTTGAAACGACTCAAGCACTTTGATTGCACATCAAAAAGAAGAAGAGGAACCCATTAAATTCAAAAACCCTCCAATAAAAAGAAGAAGAAACACCAAAAAAGAAGAAGAACCTCCAAAAATGAAAGGACACAGTAAAAAAAAAAGAAAGCAAAGCAAAGCGCAAGAGTGCAACATGGAGCGGTAAGTAGCCAAGCGGGGGACCCATCTCTCCCGGAGCACCACACAGACGCAGTCATCAGCAAAACGCGCATCGAGGTAATTTAGCCGAGGTAGAGCGAGGTGACCGCTTTATGCAAATCATTTTCGTCATTAAGTAACGCAATTAATCAGAGACATACTTCGGTCCGTCGGTTTTCGCGAAAGTAATGAGTTGTGAGTGAGTGGCGTTAAATCAATGTCCTGCTCTTGCAGATGGTTGCTTGTGTGTTGCTGCAGGAAGAAGGGAGGGGGCTGCTAATCACGTGCCTTTTCTTTTCTTACATCTGCATTAGAAACAGAGATCTTCCATCATTTGGTTCGGGTCGTCCTTAACAAGTATTTGCCTTGCTCTCCCTTATATAGTTATAGGATTGGCGCAGTGATAGAAACTCTGGTCTTGAATGATGAATTCCTTGTGCCAAGAAGGAGTTATTTAATACAAACAATCGTGAATAACGTTATTAGATCTTGAAATTGTATTTTTCTTCGTGTGGTAGTCAGTGAGTTTAATTAAACAGGTGCACTTTTTTTTTTTTTATTTGTATGGCAAACAAAAAGAAATTGTTTACTAATATCATTTTATCATGGGTGAACACTTTTCATCAATTATTTCATAAATGGAATCTGAATATATTTTATATGTTAATTAAATTAACTTTCTTATATCTAATTGATGTTGAGTCATTTTATTTTTTTTTTTTGTAAATTTGCAACAATGTAAAAAGCAATTATCTCAGAATCTTATAAGCAGAATCTGCAATTATATTCTGAAAACAGGACAATTCGGTGAACACTTTTCATCAATTACTTTTCATCAATTCTACATAGCAAGTGAACAAATACTGACAAATCCTTAGTCTTTGCAACATTTTAAAATGTATAGCCCACATAATTAAGATCACGTGGTAAATAAGTGTTTATTTTAAATAAAAATTCTGGAAATGAAAGTTTTTATTGGTGCGTGAGGTGTTTAATCTTAAATAATAACTTATTTTCATGTGTGAACATGATAATAAGAGTATTAAGACTATAAGAGTGTAAGAGCCATATTCATAAGAGTATTACGTTATTATTGAAAACGTATGTATCACCTCGCGCAATACGATAAACTTTAATACTTTATTTATGTGTGTAAATTTTCTTATATGTGTAGCATGAAATATGAGTTGTTAAATATAATGATTGACTAACATCAAGTCTCAATGATGTTAGTCAATCATTATATTTAACAACACATATTTCATGCTAATCTTAAAACACATATAAAATAATGGTAAGTAACATTGATTTAAAAGTAATAATAAATAATTGTTATAAAGTCGATTAAGTTTAACACCGTTTTCTGCAGTATATTCTATTATAATTGTTTCAGTTTGTCAGATAATTCAATTACACTCCAATATTGTTGTTTCTCCAACCTGTTACATACATGTTCTAGATTAGGAGATAGATATAGATGGATCTGGAAGCTTGGCAGATCATTGGAAGACATTTTAACTTCAAAAGTATTATTGCAAGAATAGTACAATATGTTGAACTTAGATAGGATTTAGAGGCTATTCACCTCAATGAGCATGTGTGTTTTGGTTATCAACGCTGAAAGGAAGTCCAGAATCATCTCTAAAATCTCTTTTATCAAATTCTTAACTGATATCAGCATCAACTCAGACATAAATTATTACATTAAAGATTTATTATCCTAAGATTTCATACTACTAAATACTCGATAGATGAAAACTGGAATCAAAAGGAAGATAACGACATTATGAATTTAAACATAGATTATCCACATTCCAAGATCTTGTTGCTCCCCTGGAGCATCTTGAGTTCTGGAGTTGCCGCATGTTCTTCTCTAATAAATATTTACTCAAACAGAGAAACTACCATATCACTTTGATCATGGTAGTTGGCAGCTGGTTTATCTATACCAAGAGTTTGCACACATAAAATCAATGAGACCTGCATGCCAGTTTTCGTATATTGTAAACCCTACTATAATAGCTAAATACATAAATTCAAAATTTATTTTATATAATTCATATGATGGCATATTCTCCGTGCGTTAAGTGGTATACATACATGATAAGTTATAATTCTTCAAAAATACAAAATATTTATTTCAAAATTTTAATAATAAAATAAATATACATTAAAAAAAAAAAAGTATAACATTTAATTCCTCTTTAGTCAAATCTTTCAAATTTGGCTTATTATTGTTTAACGATGTTTGCAGCCATTAGGTGAGATGCTGATTGGTCAACTGTGAATTGTGTTTCAACTTCACGCACTTTATTGTGGAGTGCAAGTATTCACTTCAATATGTCCTACCAAAAATTAAAAATCAAATGTCCTGCAGTTTTCGTTAAGTGCCGATATTATAATTCTCGACCAAGTTTCCAAAATTTAATTAAAATAGTTTTGTTCTGAATTTAAAATACATAATCCGTTCATCTCAAATAACTTTTATTCCCCGGTCCCTGTTTCAGAAAGTATTATTTCAGAAATTGGAGATCCATCTTCCATAATGCTACAAATAAACAGCTTTTATAAAATATGCAAATGTAAACTCGAAGCTTTTCAAATCTCTCAACTTTACGTTTCTTTACCAAAGAAAAAGAATTTTACACTCTTACGATTACGCAACACGAAAATACTCAATTATCCTTTCTCACATTCAAATAATTAATGTACCCGACTCGTGGATTAGTTTCAACGGGCTCCGCTGGTGAGTATTAGGGCGGAGGTTCAATCCACTGGCGGCCTTGTTGTAAATATTGTTTCAAAAATCGAGGATGGCGATTGTGATGTTCAGCATCTTGCATCGTTAGTCGGACAACCTGGGAAGTTTTCCAGGTTTTCTAACATACGATATGCAGATGCGGGGTAGTTTCCCTTAAAAGTTCTCCCGGAAGGCACTGCCCTCCTTCTTCAACGACACGGAACAGAAGTCAGATTTCTACCTACGGATGCTCCATCAGAACAGAAGCTGCTCCCCTCTTCCTTCCTTCCATGAGGGATCCGACAACAACAATAATGAATGTTGAAAATAACAAAATTTACAAAAAATATCCATTTACAAAACAATAAATCATTTTATAATGAATTTTAAAAAATACAATGAAGAAAAGTTCTGGAAATGATGTGTCCGATATTATAATATGTTAATCAAAAAATACGATTAACAAGTAAATATGAATAATATGTTAAGTTTCTGTTAATGTTAAAGAAACTTAATATAGTTTTTTTATGAAAATAAGCTTCGTGCCTATGGTTATTGTAAAGATCTCCGACATCCAAATTATTAGGCCAAATACAATTAATCAATTATTATATCAATACAAATTGAAATCTTTTAGTCCAAAACAATAATTTAATAAATTTGCTGTAAAAGCAAATTTGGCAAATATTTATAAAAGATCCTGAGAAAACATTTATTCAATTTCAAATTAGTCTCATAAATACGCATTGAATAATTATACGCGAAATAAATTAACATCGCTCAACATACATCTGTGTTCTAATTGCCAACAATTCAAGTGATCTTTCACCACTACATTCATATGCGTTAACTATTTCACA
This sequence comes from Caerostris extrusa, assembly GCA_021605095.1. Taxonomy (NCBI): domain Eukaryota; kingdom Metazoa; phylum Arthropoda; class Arachnida; order Araneae; family Araneidae; genus Caerostris; species Caerostris extrusa. The sequence goes on along the minus strand of BPLR01016604.1, from coordinate 43,311 downwards.
CCCAACTAGGCATTAATTAATTATCCTCAAAGTCTTTGCATACCTTGCGATACCTCACAAGATGTATTATTACCGCGCATCATTAATAATGGTTAATTCTGAACCGTTTGTCTAATCATTCATCGAGCTTAATTGTTAAAATAATGATTAAGCGGGTAAATAATTGGATAAATAGTAAGTAATCTAAAATGTTTTGAAAAATGAAACACGTACTTGGCAACCATAAAATTTTTTGTTACTTAAATACTTAGGTATGGTTGAGTGGTTATAACAATTATAATGATGCACTTTTGCAAAATAGAATAATGATATGATTAATGAAGTGGGAAAAATATTTCTTATAGATGGTTGATTTATAGTTTTAAAAAAATTGTTGTTTCCTCAAATTCATTAACAAAATTAATAATAGTGAAATGTTCTACAAATTGAAACAGTGGGTTTTACAGTTAAAATAATGAAGCTCTAATTTGACATAATTCAATTTGGGAAAAATAATTTACAAATGTAAGAGGAAAAATAGCAGCAATGAGATATTTAAGTAAAAAAAAAAAATGATAAATACGCTGTTAATATTTTTCTTTGGTATTTATATATTTTTAATTTGGTTAACATCATTTTAATAAACAAAAAAATATTAGTAGCCAGACTCGTGACTCAGTGCTAACCTGTGCCGTTGATGAGCGTTAGAGCTGATGTTCAATCCTCTGAAGCTGTGTTGTAGATACTGCTTCAAAAAACGATGAGGTTTGTGACGTTCAGCATTTTGCGTCGTTAGTCGGACTACCTGGTGGAAGTTTTCTCCCATATGATCCGCAAATGGGGTAGTTCCTCTATAAGAGTCCAAAACTGCCCTCTTTCTTCAGCGAAACGGATCCAATTCAGACTTTTATCTATGGGAGCTTCATCACAACTAGGGATTGCAATACCGAATACCGGTATTTTGAGCCATTTGTACAATTTTTGTAATACCGGTATTCACAAGTTTAAATACCGGTATTACAAAAAAAAAGTCAGGTTTCTTCGGTATTTACTAGAAATTTAGAATTCATATCTGTGAAAGAATTCTTATGTGTGAAATTCTTATTCTTATCTGTGAATTCTTATTCAGAATTCTTATCTGTGAAAACAAAGTTGTAGTTGGGAAGAAAGTGTGTAATATTTCAATATTTTTTAAATTGGTGAGTTTGTTATTCGCATTGTATTTGTATATCATACTTTAGAATTCAAAATATTTTTCAGATTTATTATATATAGATATACTCATAAATAATACCTCATACGAATGAATAAGAATAACTTTAAAGAACATAAAAAATCAGTCTATAATACTTCGGTTTGGTTTCATTATTTATATGATGAAAGGAATATGGTGGCACAAGTTAAAAAAATGTTCAAGGGTTATTAAAGTTAATGAAGTACAAGCGGACTCTATACACATTTAAAAACGAAACAGGACACAAATTTGTTAAAGAGGAAAGAATCTAATTGCGATGAATATACAGACTTAAGCTCAGTTCTAAGCCCAAGCCATCAGGGATTTTAGATAATTTTGAAAAAAAATAATAATTTGGATGAAATTATAAGTAAAATGACAGCACCAATGACATTTCTACTACCGGTATTAAAACCGGTATCTCGATTAAGATAAAAAAATACCGAACTCCGGTATTGAACTTTAGGTCCGATATTGCAATCCCTAATCGCAACAGAAACTGCCGCTTTTTTTCATAGACAACTCAAGAGATGTCAGTCCCGTCTGTGTTAGAAAAACAAAATGTTAGTGATATTATAGCTTAAAACATATCTTACAAATTAATTAGTTTTAATCTAATAGTAGATCGACTGTCACACCTAGATTTTACAACATTGTGAAACATATTCTATTGCAACGGTTGGTAAATGGGGCTCTAGACTTCATAGAGTTGCATGTGGCTCTTTCTGAGTTTAAATGCTGCAGTATATTTTTATATTACATTTCCCACAAAAATGATCTGAAATCGAAAAATTAAAATAAAACTGACTGAATTTCGAAATCAGCATAACAAATACTTACAAGACTATTTCACAGTAGCAAACGAAATATTTAAAAATTTCTTAAAAAAAAATCAATTTTGGAACTTTTTTTTTTTTTTTCTAATGCAGCCGGTAAACACTTAGACAGTTATCTTTGATGCCTTAAGGAAAGCGCTACACTGACGTTACTCACTTAATAATAATAAAAATACCCCAGCAATGCTCTACGATCATGTTAGACGGGGACCTACGGTTTAAAGTGGATTCCGAATCACTACAAACATCCATGGCACCACCGCCACTCGAACTCGGTGGAACCATACACCAGAGCACTAACCATCTGGCCATCAGGCCCCCATTTCTGGAACTTTAATTGATAAAAATAAAACTGAATTCGATTAACAATATACATGACTAAGACTAATAACAAACTATTCTTTTAATAAAAATTTTAAAAATTTGATGCCGATACATAAAAGGTATTTTTTTATACATTTAATAATTTTACAAATATAGATGTTATCAATGGTTGGTAAATGCGGCTCTCGATTCATAGAGCTGCATGGGCTTTCTCTGAATTTTAATGCTTCAGTATATTTTTGTATTAAATTTCGCACAAAAATTATCTGAAATCAAAAAAAATTTAAAATAAAACTGATTGAATTTCAAAATCAGCATCACAAATATTTACAAGACTATTTCACAGTAGCAACGAATTATTTAAAATATTTCTAAAACTAAAAAAATCAAATCTCTGGAGTTTTAATTGATAAAAAAAAAACTGAATTCGATTAAATATATACATGACTAAGACTAATAACAAACTATCTTTTTTTTAATTCTGATGCATAAAAGCATAAAAGACTAAATTTAAGAATGAAATGAAAATCAAATTTAATTTTAATTAACTTTAAATTATTTTAATTTAAAACTGGAAGCAATATACTTTCAAAATAGTATCCCAAATTACGTTCTAATTACCGGAGTTTAAGATTGTTGCAATACTGCCTCGTTAGTTTAAATTTCAGCTGTACAGCAGGTTTATATCTAATTAAGTTACGGTTAGGTTTAAAGTCAGGAAACGGAGAGAAAGCTACTTTTCTGTCTTTAAAATTCCGTTCGAATCTCCATTTAAAATGGAAATGCGATAAGAAGAAAGGATATTGGTTAACATTTCCGCCATTAGAATGCTGACGGAAGGGATAAATTATGTCTCCCGAAATTATTTCCGGGAAGAATTATTTACGGGAGAAGGAGGAAATATGCATCAATTCCAAAGATATATTTTATTTCAAATAATTATTTCAAAGATATTGCATTCGAAAACTTATACGATAAAATCCGGCATTTGTTATTTAAATCAAGACTTGTTATAGGGCACATGTATTTTACAGATACTTTCCATTGAAGCAAGACGAGTTATTTGGCTATCAAAATAATGATTAATATATTTTCCATCTCTTTTAAATTGAATGCGTTCGGAGAATAATGCGAAAGGGTATATTCAATAGCGTTTTGTGTTCAAAAATATGATTCTGAATCTGAATGTAAATGGGAATTTACCATCTCATGTGAATTGGGCTGGATGTAATGCAGTGACTTGGATAGTACTTCTTAAATAAGAAGCCAATTTGAAATGTTTTCAAATAATGCTTTGAATATTCATAAAATTCATTTTAAAGTGGCTGAAAAAAATGGGACAGAATTATTTTACCCATTTTTGAAATGTAAAATAATACTTAACTGTTTGTTCTGAAATTTTTTTTTAAATATATATTCATTTATTTTACAAATATAGATGTTTTCAAGAAAAAATTCTATGTTTGGGTAACATTTTTTAATTATAAATAAAAAATGTTAAGGATTTAATTGATATTAAAAAATTATGTTAATTGATATTATAAAAATCCCGGATAATTAATTGATGTTATAAAAATCCTGGATAATTAATTGATATTATAAAAATTCCCGGATAATTAATTGATATTATAAAAGCCTGGATCAATCATTGATATTAGAAAGTCGTGGATAATTAATTGATACTATAAAAAATCCCGGATAATTAGATATAAAAATCCTGGACAATTAATTGATATCATAAAAAGCCTGGATGATAAAGTGATTTCCCTTAATAATTAAATTAATAATTAATTTATCGCATTTTAAATTGAATGCGTTCGGAGAATAATGCGAAAGGAAATATTGAATAGAATTTTGTGTTCAGAAATATGATTCTGAATCTGAATATAAATGTGAATTTACCGTCTCATGTGAATTGGGCTGGATGTAATGCAGTGACTGGGATAGTGCTTCGTAAATAAGCAGACAATTTGAAATGATTTCAAATAATGCTTTGAATATTCATAAAATTCATTTTTAAAGTGAATGTGTAAAATAAGTCTGTCTCGTTTTTGGAAAGCAAAATAATACTTAACTGTTTGGTCTTGAATTTTTGTTTTATTCATTTATTTTACAAATATAAATGTTATCAAGATATAATTCTATGTTTGGGTAACATTTTTTTTAATTATAAATAAAAAAATTTTGGTTTTTGTATAATTAATTGATATTATAAAAATCCTGGATCAATTCATTGATATTATAAAAATCCTGGATAATTAATTGATATTATAAAAATCTTGAATGATTAATTGATATTAAAAATCTTGAATAATTAATTGATATTATAAAAATCATGTATAATTAACTGACAATTATAAAATGGCTGGATAATTAATTGATATTATAAAAATCCGGGATAAATAATTGATATAAGCATAAAAGACTAAATTTAAGAATGAAGGAAAATCAAATTTACTTTTAATTAACTTTAAATTATTTTTTAATTTAAAACGTGAAACAATATATTTTTAGAATAGTATCCCAAATTGCATTATAATTACCGGAGTTAAAGATTGTTGCAATGCTGCCTCGTTAGTTTAAATTTTACCTGTACAGCAAGTTTAATATCTAATTAAGTTACGGTTAGGTTTAGAGTTAGTAAACGGAGAGAAAGCTACTTTTCTGTCTTTAAAATTCCGTTCGAATCTCCATTTAAAATGGAAAAGCAATAAGAAGAAAGATATTGGTTAACATTTCCGCCATTACAATGCCGGCGGAAAGGATAAATTATGTCTCCCGAAATTATTTCCGGGAAGAATTATTTACGGGAGGAGGAGGAAATATGCACATTCTTTCTATTTTTATTTCAAAGATATTGCATTCGAAAACTTATTCGATAAAATCCGGCATTTGTTATTTAAATCAAGACTTGTTCGAGGCACATGTATTTTACAGATACTTTCCATTGAAGCAAGACGAGTTATTTGGCTATTAGAATAATGATTAATATATTTTTCCCTCTCGTTTTAAATTGAATGCGTTCGGAGAATAATGCGAAAAGGAAATATTGAATAAAGTTTTGTGTTCAAAAATACGATTCTGAATCTGAATATAAATATGAATTTACCATCTCATGTGAATTGGGCTGGATGTAATGCAGTGACTAGGTTAATACTTCGTAAATAAGAAGCCAATTTGAAATATTTTCAAATAATACTTTGAATATTCATCAAATTCATGTTAAAGTGAATGTGCAAAATAATTCTGTCTCGTTTTTGGAAAGTAAAATAATACTTAACTGTTTGTTCTGGAATTTTTGTTATATTCCTTTATTTTACATATTTAGATGTTTCCAAGAAATAATTATATGTTTGGGTAGTATTTTTTTTTTTTTAAATTATAAGAAAAAAAAATATTAGGATTTGGATAATTAAAAATAAATATAAGATATAATAAGATAATTTTTTACGTTTAATGAATCAAATTAAATTCTAACAATAATTTTTATCTGACACTATTAAATATAAATCATATTCTATAAAATTATATTCCATTAAAAATAATTGTAATGATAATAATAACAACCCAAAAAATAGTTTCATTTGAATTGATTCAAAGTCAAATTTTAATTGTTATTGGCTTTGTATTTATGTTTTTATTTTAAACTAGATGTTTAAAATAAAAACATAAATTTGATTTTATTATAAGTAATTTTTTATAAATAAGTATATTTTCATAGAATGAAAATATACTTATTTTTAAAACTCTGAAAACAACATGAAACCTTTTTTTTTTTTTTTATAATGCTAATCATATCGTATTTATCAATCTATCATTATTCGTCCTTATACGGAATATCTATAAGCTTTTTATGTGGGTAAATTTTAAGTTCGTCTTTTTCTTTCAACGTAATTTTTTTAAATTTCAACCTCTATTGTCTGTTTTTATATAAAGATTTTTCTTTTCAATTCTTCCATGTCAAAAATACTATGTTGGATTCATTTAATTGAATTGCAGCCTTTTAAAACTCAAAAATGACATAGATATTTAATTTAATATCCTAAAAATATCCTTTCTTTAGAAAATCTAATTTTGTTGCTTGAAATATTCCTTCCCCTTTATTACTTATTTTTAGGATGCATTCATAAAATATTTTTGGTTATGTATATAATTCTGTTTCGTTTACTTTCAGTGAATTTAAAATGCAAAATATATAGAGGAAAAATATATTATCAAATCAAAAGAAACATTTTTTGTATCAGATATATGTGTGTTTATAAATTAAATGATATACTTATATATTAGCACATGTAAACCAACTTCGTTCGATTTCAGAAAATAAAGCTTATCAGCTCTTTTGTTTAGATTCATCTCTATTCAAGGCCAGCATTTTCGTGTTCTGTGATCTAGCATTCTAATTAAATAATTTTCTTCTCTCAAGTGGCATTGCATATTTGTACAATGAAAATCAGAGTATAGTTCAAATGTACCATATCAATTATCTATCTTATAATTTATCTTTCAACTCCAAAACTCATTCATATAGCTATTAAATTTTGAAGCCTAAGTCTGCTTAATGACAATTAGTCATTTGATCTTGACATTGGAAAATAAAAAAAATATTGCAAAATCTTAATTTCATTATGTCAATGTGTCATTTTTAACCAAGGACGAATTAAAAGTTTTTTTAACTTTATTTCTAATTTAACGAATTAAAACTAACTGCTATAGTATGGTGTATGTCCATTATCTCGTCTTTTCCACGGAACGGGCAATTTGGGCTATCAAAAACGGCAATGGGGTACAACAGAAGATTCGCCAAATAGACGTAGCCCATTGCAAGCTTCAACATCGTAGTTGGCAAGAGAATGTTGAATCTCAACTTTCTTAGATTGGGACTGGCCGCCCGCATTCCATTGTAAGACACAGCCTACACGAAGGTGATCACTCTTGAAGCATGCCGATAGTGGTAGATCTTTTAGCCGCCTAGAACATTACCAGGGTGCACCACGGGGAGTTAGATCTACTGTAGCATGCCAGATTTTTGCAATATTGTCAAACATATTCTATTGCAACGGTTGGTAAATGTGGCTTTTTCTGAATTTTAATGCTTCAGTATATTTTTATATTAAATTTCTCACAAAAATGATCTGAAATCAAAACATTAAAATAAAACTGACTGAATTTCAAAATCAGCCTCACAAATATTAACAAGACTATTTCACAGTAGCAACGAAACATTTAAATATTTCTAAAACCAAACAAAAATCAAATCTCTGGAACTTTAATTGATAAAAATAAAAGCTGAATTCGATTAAATATGTACATGACTAAGATTAATAATAAAACATATATTTTTTTTTTTTTTTTGAAATTCTCCTGCAGATACATAAACATAATTTAAGAATGAAATGAAAATAAAATTTACTTTTAATTAATTTTAAATTATTTTAATTTAAAACGTGAAACAATATACTTTCGAAATAGCATCCCAAATTACGTTCTAATTACCGGAGTTAAAGATAGTTGCAATACTACCACGTTAGATTAAATTTTAGCTGTACAGCAGCTTTAATATCTAATTAAGTTACGGGTAGGTTTAGAGTTAGTAAACGGAGAATGCTACTTTTCAGTCTTTAAAATTCCGTTCGAATCTCCATTTAAAATGGAAATGCGATAAGAAGAAAGGATATTGGTTAACATTTCCGACATTACAATGCCGACGGAAGGGATAAATTATGTCTCCCGAAATTATTTCCGGGAAGAATTATTTACGGAAGAAGGAGGAAATATGCACATTCTTTCCATTTTATTTCAAAGATATTGCATTCGAAAACTTATACGATAAAATCCGGCATTTGTTATTTAAATCAAGACTTGTTCGAGGGCACATGTATTTTGCAGATACTTTCCATTGAAGCAAGACGAGTTATTTCATATTAGAATAATGATTAATATATTTTTCCCTCTCATTTTAAATTGAATGCGTTTCGAGAATAATGCGAAAGGGAAATATTGAATAGAATTTTTGTGTTCGAAAATATGATTCTGAATCTGAATATAAATAAATATGAATTTACCATCTCATGAGAATTGGGCTGGATGCAATGCAGTGACTAGGATAGTGCTTCTTAAATAAGAAGCCAATTTAAAATGTTTTCAAACAATACTTCGAATATTCATAAAATTCATTTTAAAGGGAATGTGTAAAATAATTCTGTCTTGTTTTTGAAAAGTAAAATAATACTTAACTGTTTGTTCTGGAATTTTTGTTATATTCATTTGTTTTACAAATATGGATGTTATGAAGAAATAAATCTAAATTTGAGTGAACTGTTTTTAAAATATAAATAGAAAAATATTAGGATTTGGATAATTAACAATAAATATAATGTATAAGAAGATTTTTTTTACATTTAACGAATTAAATTAAATTCTAATAATCTAAAGTTTTACCTAAAACTATCAAGTATAATTCTGTAAAACTATATTCCATTAACATTAATTATAATAATAATAATAATAATACCCAAAAATAGTTTCATTTCAATTGATTCAAAGCCGGATTTGAATTTTTACTGCCTTTTAGAAATTGATTAAAAAAATCTTGTAAGCCAGGATTAGATATTTCGCAATCGTATTAAAAGTTAAATATTTAAAATACAATGTTTGTTAAATTTAAAATAAAAAATATTATATACAAAAGTCGGGTTTGTTTTTTAAAAAACAGGAATCGTTAAAAACATTTACTATTTAATTAAATAAATAAACAGCAATTTTCAAATTAATATTAATTATTGAAATATTTAATCGATCATTAAAATACATGTATTATATAGTAAAAATATAAAGGTAACATAGAAGTAATGTAAAATCAAATTTAATATTTTTATTTTTAAAATTCTATGAGATTATATTTTTAAAAACCAAAATAACATAAACTTTTCTTTCATATAATGCTATTCATATCGGAATAAGATTGATTAGCCCGATATAGAAGGAATGAAATTAATGGATATAATTTTTTTCCTTGTACAGAATATCTATCAGTTTTTATGAGGATAAATTTTAAATTCGCCTTTTTCTTTGTTTGAGGGGGTTTTAATTTCAACCACTATTGTAAATTTTTATGTAATGATTTTTCATCTCAATTCTTCCATGTCAAACATACTTTATTGTATGCGTTTAATTGAATTTCAGCCTTGCAAAACGCAAAAAATGACATATATAATTAATATTTAATTGATATAAGCATAAAAGACTACATTTAAGAATGAAGGAAAATCAAATATACTTCTAATTAACTTTAAATTATTTTAATTTAAAACGTGAAACAATATGATTTAAGAATAGCATCCCAAAGTACATTCCAATTACCGGAGTTAAAGATTGTTGCAATACTGCCTCATTAATTTAAATTTGAGCTGTACAGCAGGTTTAATATCTAATTAAGTTACGGGTGGGTTTAGAGTTAGTAAACGGAGAGAAAGCTACTTTTCTGTCTTTAAAATTCCGTTCGAATCTCCATTTAAAATGGAAATGCGATAAGAAGAAAGGATATTGGTTAACATTTCCGCCATTAGAATGCTGATGGAAGGGATAAATTATGTCTCCCGAAATTATTTCCGGGAAGAATTATTTACGGGAGAAGGAGGAAATATGCACATTCTTTCCATTTTATTCTAAAGATATTGCATTCGAAAACTTATACGATAAAATCCGGCATTTGTTATTTAAATCAAGACTTGTTCGAGGGCATGATGTATTTTGCAGATACTTTCCATTGAAGCAAGACGAGTTATTTGGCTATTAGAATAATGATTAATATATTTTTCCCTCTCGTTTTAAATTGAATGCGTTCGGAGAATAATGCGAAAGGGAAATATTGAATAGAATTTTGTTGATGAAAAATATGATTCTGAATCTGAATATAAATATGAATTTACCATCTCATGTGAATTGGGCTGGATGTAATGCAGTGACTAGGTTAATGCTTCGTAAATAAGAAGCCAATTTGAAATGTTTTCAAATAATACTTAATATTCATAAAATTCATTTTGAAGTGAATGTGTAAAATAATTCTGTCTCGTTTTTGAAAAATAAAAATAATACTTTACTGTTTGTTTTGGAATTTTTGTCCTATACATTCATTTTTACAAATATAGATGTTACCAAGAAATAAATCTATGTTTGGGTATCATTTTTAAAGTATAAACAACACAATATTAGGATTTTATAATTAACAATAAATATAAGATATAAGAAGATATTTTTTTTGCAATTAATGAATCACATTAAATACTAATAACCTAAAGTTTTACCTAAAGCATAAATCCTATTCTGTAAAATTATATTCCATTAACAATAATTGTAATAACAAAAATAATAATAATTAGAAAATAGTTTCATTTCATTTGATTCAAAACAAATTTGAATTGTTAATGCTTTTTAGAAATTGATTAAAAAGTATAAGTCTTGTTTACTCTTGTAATCAATGATTAGATACTTCGCAATCGTATTAAAATTGAAGTAATTAAATTGCAATGTTCGATAATTTTAAAACAAAAAATTTAATAAAAAAGTCAGTTTTTTTTTTTTAAGAAATAGGGAATCGTTAAAAACATTAGCTATTTAATTAAATAAATAAATAGCAATTTTTAATTTTAATATGAACTATTGAATAATTTTAATTAAACATTAAAAAATATTTATTAGATAGTAGAAACATAAAGGTAATATTGAAGTAGTAAAAGTCAAATTTAATAATTTAATTATTTTACACAAATCTTTAAATTTTGGGGCGTGAGCTTCGTCGGGTGAGGTTGAGGGTCGACCAGAGGGCTCAACGCGATCTCTACGTTCTTTGAACTGTTTATACCACTTCTAAACATTTCTTTCCGATATAGGAATGCTCATCGGATGTCTTCTGCAACATTCTATACGTTTCCGCAAACAAAATTTAATGCAAGATCTTTGCTCAATTAATTCAGACATTTCAGAAATCTCCGGAATCAGTTTTAGCGTCTCACAAAGGCAAGCGAAACTCAAACACTAATGAATATTTTGGCGTCAAATTTGACACAGATGTCAAGGCCAGTGCCAGCAACCCAAAAAAAGAAAAAATTTAAATTCCTTAAGCCCCGGAAATTTTAAATTGAAAATTGGTCTTACTTTTTGGACACAGTAGTACTTTTAATTAACTTTCAATTATTTTGATTTAAAACGTGAAACAATATACTTTCGAAATAGTATCGCAAATTACGTTCTAATTACCGGAGTTAGAGATTGTTGCAATAATGCCTCTTTTTAGTTTAAATTTCAGCTGTACAACACGTTTAATATCTAATTAAGTTACGGGTTGGTTTAGAGTTAGTAAACGGAGAGAAAGCTACTTTTCTGTCTTTAAAATTCCGTTCGAATCTCCATTTAAAATAGAAATACGATAAGAAGAAAGGATATTGGTTAACATTTCCGCCATTAGAATGCCGACGGAAGGGATAAATTATGTCTCCTGAAATTATTTCCGGGAGAAGGAGGAAATACGCACATTCTTTCTATTTTATTCCACAGATATTGCATTCGAAAACTTATACGATAAAATCCGACATTTGTTATTTAAATCAAGACTTGTTCGAGGGCACATGTATTTTACAGATACTTTCCATTGAAACAAGACGAGTTATTTGGCTATTAGAATAATGATTAATATATTTTTCCCTCTCGTTTTAAATTGAATGCGTTCGGAGAATAATGCGAAAGGGAAATATTGAATAGAATTTTGTTGAAGAAAATATGATTCTGAATCTGAATATAAATATGAATTTACCATCTCATGTGAATTGGGCTGGATGTAATGCAGTAACTAGGATAGTGCTTCGTAAATAAGAAGCCAATTTGAAATGTTTTCAAATAATACTTTGAATATTCATAAAATTCATTTTAAAGTGAATGTGTAAAATAATTCTGTCCCATTTTTGAAAAGAAAATAATGCTTAACTGTTTGTTCTGAATTTTTGTTATATCCATTTATTTTATAAATATACATGTTATCAAAAAAATAATTCTAAATTTTAGTATCATATTTTTTTAATTATCAACAAAAAATATTAGGATTTTGATAATTAATTGATAATATAAAAATCTTGGATAATTAATTGGTATAAAAATATAATTAATTGATATAAGAATCCTGGATAATTAATTGGTATAAAAATACTGATAATTAATTGATATAAGAATCCTGGATAATTAATTGGTATAAAAATCTTGGATAATTAATTGATATAAGAATCCTGATAATTAATTGATATAAAAATTATGGATAATTAATTGATATTATAAAAGCATGGATAATTAATTGATATTAAAAAAATCCTGGATAATTAATCGATATTATAAAAATCCTGGATAATAAATCGATTTCTCTTCATAATCAAATTAATAATTAATTGATATAAGCATAAAAAACTAAACTCAAGAATGAAGGAAAATAAAATTTACTTTTACTTAACTTTAAATTATTTTAATTTAAAACGTGAAACAATATACTTTTAGAATAGCATCTTAAATTACGTTCTAATTACCGGAGTTTAAGATTGTTGCAATACTGCCTCGTTAGTTTAAATTTTATCTGTACAACAAGTTTAATATCTAATTAAGTTACGGTTAGTATGTTTAGAGTCAGTAAACGGAGAGAAAGCTACTTTTCTGTCTTTAAAATTCCGTTCGAATCTCCATTTAAAATGGAAATGCGATAAGAAGAAAGCATATTGGTTAACATTTCCGCCATTAGAATGCCGGCGGAAGGGATAAATTATGTCTTCCGAAATTATTTCCGGGAAGAATTATTTACGGGAGAAAGGAGGATATATGCACATTCTTTCTATATTATTCTAAAGATATTGCATTCGAAAACTTATACGATAAAATCCGGCATTTGTTATTTAAATCAAGACTTGTTCGAGGGCATCATGTATTTTACAGATACTTTCCATTGAAGCAAGACGAGTTATTTGGCTATTAGAATAATGATTAATATATTTTTCCCTCTCATTTTAAATTGAATGCGTTCGGAGAATAATGCGAAAGGGAAATATTGAATAGAGTTTTATGTTCAAAAATATGATTCCGAATCTGAATATAAATGTGAATTTACCATCTCTTGTGAATTAAGCTGGATGTAATGCAGTGACTAGGTTAATGCTTCGTAAATAAGAAACCAATTTGAAAATGTTTTCAAATAATACTTCGAATATTCATAAAATTAATTTTAAAGGGAATGTGTAAAATAATTCTGTCTCGTTTTTGAAATGTAAAATAATATTTAGTTGTATGTTCTGATTTTTTTGTACTCATTTATTTTACAAACATAGATGTTATAGAACAAAATATAATTCTAAATTTGGGTATATTTTTTATTACAAACAAAAAATATTAGGATTTTATATTAACAGTCAATATAAGATATAAGAAGAGAATATTTTACATTTAATGAATCATATTAAATTCTAACTTAAATTTACTAATTCTAACTTAATTTAACTAAATAATATTCTGTAAAACTATTTTCCATTAAAAATAATTATAATAATATTAACTAAAAAATAGTTTCATTTAATTTGATTCAAAGCCAAATTTGAATTGTTATTGCCTTTATAAAAATTGTTTAAAATCATAAGTCTTGCTTTCTCTTGTAAGCAAGGATTAGATATTTAGCAATCGTATTAAATGTGAAGTAATTAAAATCCAATGTTTGTTAAATTTAAAAAAAAAATTTTTATAAAAAAAATCTGGTTTGTTTTTAAAAAAAAAGGGAATCGTTAAAAAATACTATGTTTTAACGATTAAAATATAAATAATTAATTATTAATTAACGATTAAAATTGCTTTTACTTATTTAATCAAATATAAAATAAAGTCTTATTTATAATTAATTAAATAAATTAATCGCAATTTTAAATTAATATGTATGATGGAAATATTTTAATTGATCATTAAATAACATTTATTATATAATAAAGGTACTGTTGAAGGTAATAAAATGTCAAATTTTAATATTTTATTTTAAATTTTTATGAAAATATGTTTATTTTTAAAACACCGAAATCAACATGGAAATTTTTTTCTTATACTGCCAACCATATTGGAATTATGAATGCATTAATTTTGTCCCTTGGATAGAATATATGTCAGCTTTTTTATGTGGGTAAATTTTAAGTTCGCCTTTTTCTTTCTCTGTAGTTTTTTTTTTTTAATTTCAACCACGTTTATTTTAATGTAATGATTTTTCTTTTCAATTCTCCCATATCAAAAATATTTGATGCATCAAACTGAATTTCAGCCTTGTAAAAAGCAAAAATGGCATAGATATTTAGTTTAATATCCTAAAAATATCTTTTCCTTAGAAAATCTAATTTTGTTACATAAAATATTCCTTCCCCTCCATTGCTTATCTTTAGGATTATTCAAAAAGAATTTCTTTGGTTATGAGTATAATGTTTTCTTTTCTTTCATATTAAATTTAGAATGCATAATATAAAGGGGAAAAATATATTATCAAATCAAAACAAACATTTTTGTATCAGATATGCGTGTGTTTATAAATTAAAGGATATACTTATATATTAGTACATATGATCAAATGTTCTCAGATTTCAGAAGTAAAACATATTAACTCGTTTATTAAGATTTACCTCTGTTCAAAGCAGCATCTTCGCTTTCTTCCGCTCTAGCAACTGATTGAATAGTTTTCTTTTCTTAAGCGGCATTGCAAATTTGGATAATAAAAATCAGCATGCAGTTCATCGATACCATATTTATTACAATTTATCTTTCAACTCCTAAACTCACCCATATGGCTATCAAATTTCGAAGTCTAAGATTGCTTATTGACATAGGGCGAAAAGGAGAAACTCAACTGTTCGTTTTCTTATTCCTTCACATTAAACCAAACACACCCTATCTCTATTTGACGACAACAAAAAGTCACCAAATTTCTTTATCCCCAAACTGAGATTCGGCTGGGGCATTTTTATTGGTAAAATCACAATGTAATTTTTTTAGCTAATATCAAATAGTTCTAATTCATTGGTTAGTATATTTTATCCACCATATCAACAGCAACTCTTCAGATTATCATAGGGCAACAGATTATCATAGGCTTCGTTTCATTTACAATAGTAAGAAGAAGCTAAAATCACTGTTGTGTCCAGAACAAAGAGGGAACACTTACAGATGGAAACACTTCAAATAACAGTGGAAGACTTCAAGCAGAAAACTGCAGGATTGTCACTCCATTCAATCCATATTTTTAACATTTGCAATCAAATCGACATTCAAACTCAGTTTTTCTTTGACAAATGCTGAGACTTTCTGTATTTATGATTCCAAATCGAATGAAGGCAGAGGGGCAGCGTTTTGTTCCTTCTTCCTTCCTTAAAAGTACCTTTAGAAATGGGAGTAAAATCTCAGAGTGGATGAGTAAATTGAATTCATAAAAGCAGAGTTAATAACCATATTATATTATATTTATATATTTTTTATAATTATAAATATTTATTTTATTTTATTAATCAATATATTTATTTCTGATTAACAGTTTTTTAACAATAATACTATCTCTTCTAATAGAAAGTTTAAAGGAAAAAACCCGAATCAAAATACACACATTTATTTATTTTTGTCAATATATTGAATTGGAAAATTGATTTTTCGCAGATGAAAAAATAATTAGTGCAATTGTCGGATATAAATATAACACAAAATACAACATTTCCCTTGGTATATCTCGATAAATATATTCTATGTTACAATTCAAAATAAGGGTGTTTAGTATTCATCTACATAATTTAACCACACATTAAATAACTAAGGAGTGTTAAATTTAAAGGCTAAAAATTAACCATTAACTTAGATTAGTATTAACAGTTTTTCCCATCTCTCAAATCTGCCACATTTGCACTCTCCTATCCCACTATATACCAGCCACTACTAAAAAACGTCAAGCCCACCTCAACTCAATTAAATTACAGACTTCCCCACAGAACTTTTAAAAAGCCATCCCCATTATAATCCCTTCAGTTCCAGCTCCCTACTTCTAAATTATTTAACATTGCTGGCCCCTTCGTCACCTGCCGGATGTGCCCATCCCCTTCATTAAGCGGAGGGGGGACCTAATGAGACAAGAAATGCCCGGACTCCTTTCCCCATGGCCGGATTCGGACGCCCACCTTCCATTTCCGCGGATCACTCCCTCGCGCTCCGTTGCCCCTCCTTGCGTTATTGCCCCTTCCTCTCCCCAAATGGGGCGGCCCCGACGCCCTTTTATGGACGCCCTTACAGCCACTTCGATCAAAGAAAGGCTGCTCTAAGAAGTTTGTAAATTAAGCTTGCGTCGGCTACGCTGTTCTTTCTGCAGTTTTTTTTCCGGGATGTTCGTTTCCGGATCAATGTAAGCTGTGTTGTCTGGACTGTGTTAGAAAGACAAGAAGTGTGGTATATAAAAGAATTGCAAGAATCCTTCAGCGAGGTTTTAACTAAAGAAATGTGCTTGCATAACTATTTCAAACTGGCAAAATAGTTTTGTGCTATTGCATTTTATGTGGATTTATCATAATATATATATTACACATCATTGCCTAGAGCTGAAATGCCTCTTTTAAACTTTTAGGAATGATGTAAGTGAACTTATAGAGGAATAGGAATGATGTAAGGGAATTTATAGAGGAATAGGAATAATATAAGTGGACTTATAAAGGAATAGGAATGGTAAATGAACTTATAGAGGAATAGGAATGATTTAAATGAACTTATACCACTGCAATTTTGAACGAGCACCAAATCCATAAATAGGCTCCCTCGATGCCCTTTTATGGACGCACTTACAACACTTCTACCAAAGAAAGGCTGCTCTAAGAAGTTTGTAAATTAAGCTTGCGTCGGCTACGCTGCTTTTTCTGCAGTTTTTTTTTTCCCCGGATATTCGTTTCGGATCAATGTGAGCTGTGCTGCCTATACTGTATTAGAAAGACAAGAAATTGATATATAAAGAATTGCAAGAATCCTTCAGCGAGGCTTTTACTAAAGAAACGTGTTTGCATAACTATTTCAAACTGGGAAAAATAGTTTTTGTGTCATTATATTATGTATGAATTTATCATAATATATATATATATATATATATATATATACACCTCTGTGCCTAGAGCTAAGATGCGTCTTTAAAGTATAGGAAATATAAGTAAAGTACAAATACTTAAAGTAATAAGTAAGGTAAGTTTAATAAGCTAAGGTAATAAGTACAAGTACTTAAAGTAGTAAGTAAAATATAAGTACAAGTACTTAAAGTAATAAGTAAGGTAAGTTTAATAAGTAAGGTAATAGTATGTAAAGTAAATGTAAAGTACAAGTACTTAAAGTAATAAGTATAATATAAGTACAAGTACTTAAATTAAATAAGTATAGTATAAGTACTTAAAGTATAGGAAGTATTAGGAATGATGTAGGCGAATTTATACCACTGCAATTTTGAACGAGCACCACCAAGAGAGGCATCTGAAGAATTCCCATTCTTTCTTCTCTTTCTGAATCCATCCTACAGATTTATCATGTCCATTCTGGGAATAGACAGTTCGGAAGCTTTCCGTTTGGTACCATTTTATCATTATTTAAGTGATTTTGATAAGAATTTCTTTTACCATATCCTTGTCATGAACCCGATAAGTTATGGCCACAACACAAATCAGTAAAGGGCTTTTGGCCTCCACCTCCTCGAACCTATGAGAGAAAAGTTCCTGTTAGCTGATTTATCGTGCTCATCCTTGCCGTAAATAAATAATAGTTTGATTTGTCTTAACTGCCTAGGTTTCAAAATGCAATAAATATAAAGTTCCTGGAGTGCATTAACCCGAAAACCATTGCGTACCCCTTTGCTTAGAAATGAGAGGGGCTATTGCATATACAAATCGTTCTGGATTTATAATGAAATTCTGTTCCTGAGTTTAGGTTTTAAGTTGATTTGCTATAAAAATGCAGCTAATTTACGAATCAATAAAATAAATTTTTTGTAGAATTACTTATCATGTTTCATTAAATTATCAAAACAAATTTCGAGTTTTTGTTTAAAAGCCAAGAAAACTGATAGAAATATTGTATTTTATAACTGGTCTATTTAATAACTTTTATGAGCGTAGGGCACACTTAGATGACTCGTAATCACATATCAATATAGTATCAAAATGCCTACCTGACGTGGTAGTGGATAGTGTGCACAGAAGATATCAGAAATGACAAAACAATACTTAAATTAATACGCGTTTTATTAATCAATCGGTATCAATAAAAGCAAAATGACAATACAAAATGTAACTTCATGTCGTTTACATGCAGAATCCTTCTGACGCTGCAGCGGGACATCCTGATATGGAGTAATATAGTTCGTGTATTCGAACTTAAATTTTCCTGCACCAGACTTAGCACAATTTACACCACGTACAATTGTTCATGATTCATGACAGCTTTCTGAAACCTCTCAGGTAGTCACTGGGACGAGAGCATCCAAAGAAGCTTCAGCTGAGAGTGTGCCTCATCATATATCGTTGCGCATACAAACGTTGTGTATCTCCCCTATTTCATTCTGCAAACCTGTAAGCCACATGCATATCTCCTAGTTCAGATTTCATGTATTCAGTTATTCTACTACTTTTGAGCCAGAGAAGTGAAAAGTTTATGCAGGAATACTCGGTAGTGCCACGCCCATACAATGCCATCAACCACGATTCTGCAATTTTATCTACCCCATCTAGAAAGCATTTCCAACTCAGCATTACTATGGGATTCCATGTCGTGCAAAGTTTGTAAAACTGGGGCTGAGATGCCCTGTATATAAATCCCCACAAATTCTTCATTTCAATGCTCACTTCTATTTCCTTTTTTTTTTTTGCCACGATTTTTTTTCTTCTGCTGAGATCGTAATTCTTGCAATTGTTATAATTGTCGAATATTTACTTTTCCCTTCACCAACATTTTTTTACCATTAAACATTTCTTTTTGTTGTTTCATTTACTTTCTTCTATTTGCTTTTTTTTCTATATATTATCTATTTTTTTCTATATGCTTTATTATTTACCACACCAAACTTAAAGCTATCCTTGTCCTCCTATTAGCTAGCCAATAAGCAATTGAAATACTTATTTTCAGTCTTGTAATAATATTCAGGTAAAAGGAAAGCACGTCTTCTTTTTCTTCATTGGCGCAAACACTCCCCATGGTGGGCCAAGTCAGTCTGCCTACAGGCATATTTCGAGACAGCAGGTGCTTGTTTATTTTTTTTTCGGGGTAGGTGTTGTGAGCTCTTTGCCAACGCTCTATAGTCATATTCAACAGGATCCTACGGTTTAAAGTGGATTCCGAACCACTACAAACCTCCTTGACATCGCCAAGACTCGAACTCGACATCTATGGCACGTAGCGCTAGTCACTTGGCCATCAAGTCCCGAATAAAACTCATAACAGAAGTTAATTAATTGTCTCAAAAGCTTAAGACTATCTTTGAGTTTGTTAACTGATCAATATTGTGACTTATAAAAACAATGCGATTTAATATTCATGTAATTTAAAAAATTGGACAAGAGTTTTCAATAGTAGTTTGACAAGTGTAAATCAATCTTAAGCCTTAACACGAGGACTACTTGTATTAATAAAAAATGTTTCTCTTTGAAGCAAAATAAAATTATATTAAATCCAACTCCAATTAAATCCAATATAGGCCAACTAAATCAAACTGTTTATATGAGCAACATTCCGCTAAAGTGAAACTAACCTTTGTCATTTTGAGAAACATTATTTTGAAAAAAAACAGAAACGATTGCTATTTTTCAGCACCTTTTAAAGGAAAAGAAAAAAAAATTAAAGTAAGAAAGAAATTTAGATTTATATTAGCATTTAACGAATCAAAGAAATATATTCTTGTATCATGAATTATTGCCTGCCTTCTTACGATTTATTGTACGTCATATGTCACGTGGCTATCCATACTATCATTGCGTTAAAGCGGGAATTTATCGTGAACCTGTGAAATGTGTTAAAAAACGATTTGCAGATGCATGAAAAATAAATAAGATTTTTAATTTAGAATAAATTCTTTCTTTCTTTTTTTTTTAATTCATGATACTGTAGTATCATTTTACGATTCATAAATGAATTAAATTTACACTAAAAAGAAAAACATACCTTGTAATTAGTGCCTATTTGCAGCTTCACACAAACGTGTCATTTCTAAGATATGAATTTTTAATTGGTTCTAATGCTCTTTATGTAGGTCCAAAAAAAAATTTTGTGATTTGTTATTAGAATCTTTCTCTTTTAGACATTTATTCGAAGAAAATCAGGAATATATCTGTCATTCATGATTTTTTTTTATTTATTTTATGCTAAAAAGGGACTAATTAGATATTTCCGTGAATAAAATGAGATGCAAGCATAATTCCTTAATTTGAATCATTGCGTTTTATATGCTACAATGGCTTTTTGAAAACATGAACCATTAAACGAAAGACAGAATAGTTTAGACATTTAATACACAATAGTTGACCGAATTTCTTGCGTATTAAAAATTTTGCCTCGTATGCAAGCATATCTTTATTCTCGTGTATATATATATATAACCTATCTTTATCTAAAACAGCACAACTGTTTTAAAACAGTGTGCAATAAAATCCATAATCTCGTTTCATATAAAAAAAAAAAAATTATCTATCTTTTCATATATCTCAGTTTTATTAAATAATTTTTCTTATTTATTTTTTCCATTGTAAAATTATATTTTTTTTTTTTTATTATATTTATAGAAGATATAACCTGATGTTTCCCAGCTACAGAAAATAAAATATTACTAATGCTTTTAAATCAAAGAAATAAGTTAGTAAATAAACCTCATAATAATAAACTGCTAACGAATTACTATATAGAATTCAGAAATCGAATATAAAAGCCATATTAAAAATAAGTAATATAAAAAATTTTAAGTCAATTCCTACTTTTTTTTTCACTCTATTGCAGAAAGTCCTTTATAAATAATTTTCATTCATTTTTTTAAGTTTATCTGGCATCATCTATTGGTAGATATATGCAACTTAAATCTAAAAAAATTAAAACTAATTAATTAAATTTAATTAATGAATTAATATTAGAAAAAACTTTATTAACATCCAGTGTCATCCACTACAAGTTAAAAAAATGTATTTGAACTTGAATGGACGAATAAAAAAGTATTTTATTAACGATTGAAAATGTGAACAAGATATATATATAGGGAGAGTGTGAGCTAATAGAAGGAATTGACTAATCTTAATTGCGAGTGCAAAATATCTAATAAAGATCAAAAATAATAAAACAATAGGCGTAAGCCATACCTGCCACCAAAAGTAAAATATTAAAATGGCGCCAAGAGTAAAAAGAGCTTTGACTCCATTTTACAATCGCATTCTTTAATAAAAATAAGTATACTTGTAATAATAAATGTAAGTATATTTATTATTACAAGTACAATTTTACAAGTATATATTGTACACTTATGTATTATTTTCTCGTAATTAAATGTGGTGATGTGGAACCTTATTATTTCATCGCACAAATATTCTTTACATATGGATTAACTCATCTAGTATAGTTTAAATATAATACATTAAATTTCAAAATTTAAATAAATTATAAATTAAAAAGATGTAATTTAGAATTATTTATATTTTAATTGTAAAAAAAAATTCTAATCATATTCATTTTAGCATTGCTTTACCATTCTTGGAAGTAAAGGATTTTTAAATACGTTCATCATTAATTTAAAACCTCACTCAACTTTATTTCGACTTTGTTTAAATTTAACTTTGCTAATTTAATTTATTTCATTAATTTAGGCATTTAGGCATTTTGTTAGGCATATTCTATTTCAGAACATTTGAATTTAAAAATATATATTCATCTTAATGGTAAATCGATTTTTTTGACAAGTAATTAAGCACTGACACTATTATAAAATAATCTACAAAACGATATTGTGATAAAATAAATTGTTAGAAAATATTATTTCTTCTATTTAAATATTATAATTATTATTTATCATGGCTCTAAATGCCGAGTGTCCAAGTTGCGGGTTTCGAGTGCCGGCGATGCCATGGATGTTTGTAGCGGTTCGGAGTCCATTTTAAGCCGTAGGTCCCGGGTCTCATATGACTGTAGAGCGTCACGGAACCAAGTCAGACTTTCTACCTACGGGTGCTACATCACAACAGAAGCTGACCCCTTTCCCTCCAACCATGAGTAGATCATTCATGGGATGTCCATCCCACATATCACTATTACTATTTTTTAAATATTATAATTAATGTAAAAATATAAATATTAAATAATTATATAATATTATAATATACACTCAAGTGCCGAAAACATTATGACCACAACTAAAATTTGCAATGAACTCGCCTGGATGACGTGGAAGGCACTTGATCAGGTGGAAGTGGTATTTAACTGGTATTAAGTGGTGGTATTAATCCATGCCAAGGCGGGTTGAAGCTGTGTTGCGCGCTAAAGGTGGGCCAACTCGTTATTGACAGGTGGTCATAATGTTTTGGCTCTTGAGTGTACTTCGATAGAATACCCTAAGTTTAAGGTTCTTATTTAATTAAAAAGAATTAATTATAATTTTTTTCGTAATTTTTTGTCTGCTCGTCTGATAAAATATAATAAATTCACATAAAAAAATTGGACCTCTGAGTTGTATAATTTTTAAGTTTTACTGGAACAAACACACACACACTTACATACATGTATAGATATATATATTGATGCATAATTCAGTAATAAAAAAGAAGAATATTTGCTTTAGAAATGATTTTCCATTTACTAGTACTTTATTCAAAATTATAATATATATATATATATATATCAGAACATATAAATAATATATATATATATATATATTATATATGTATCATGATAATGATAACCAATTCCAATACTCAAAAAACTATTTTATTTACAACTTTGCATAATGGCGTGCATTAAATTGTGAGTTGAGGGAATGCGCTTTACACAATACAGTAAATGTTGTTCTTTATAAAGCCATAAATCAAAAACAAATATATGCAAACAAGAATATGGAATTTATTTCTGACAAATTCTTTTATGAAATCTTTCTTATTTATAATGTTTTTAACTCATTTAAAATAAGTCTACAGAAAATATTCCCCAAAAGACATGCACTATTTTTCCTGTCTTGAGAGTTTCTCATTTATTTTTATTTAATAATTTGGAGCTTTCTTGCATTTCATTTTTTTATGTAAATAGAACTAAAAAAATCTTTAAAAGTGCAAACATTTGTTATTATAAGCCATTTTTGGAAAAAAAAAAAAGGTATGATATAAGTGGCATAATGCAATAGTTTTCAATCCCTTTTCTTATTAATTAACTTTTATATTGAATTTTTGATGTTGGTATGACTTAAAATATTGAATTCAAAATAAATTCGAAAAGATCAACCCTGAGTTGGTTAGATGAAGCAAAATGAGAATTCATCTTATCTAGAGGGAACGAAAATTATGTGGGGATCAATGGTAGGGATAATTCAGGACGGTGTTTTTCCAATAGAAAAGTAGAAAATTTTATAAAAAATATAAGATTTAAAATTTAAAGGAGTTTTCTTTGAAGTATATTTTTTCATTCTTAAACTGTTCTTTTTGTAAAGGTTTCCCTATTCCTTCACCTCTTAATCTGCCATATTTTTATCTTTTTCACATTAAGTAAATAGGGGATAATATGAATTTTATTGCAGGGCATAAAAAAAAATTTCGGATTCTTTTTTATTTCCCTTCTAAAATTAAAACTCACATATAAAATGTTTTAAGTGATAGCAATAAGTAGGCATTTCATGACTAGCATAATCATAAAATTTTTTTTATCTTTCATATATGCAGTTATTCTTATATCTAATCTTGATGTTGATAATTAATTGCATACACTTAGCTATTAATTAAGAAAAAAAAACTGCATAAATTTTTTTTATAATAACTTGATGTTAAAGTTATTTATTATATATATAAAGCATTCTTTTATATAATAATTAAAGTAGAATCTTACAAATTATAATTATACATTATAAGGAAAAAAACAAATTACTTTTTTTTTAAAGCAATTTAAATTTAAAAATGAGAGTAAAATTATATATCGCATATTATACATATATATATACACTTAAACATTATGACCACCTGTCACCTTTCACGTACTTCTGTGTGTGTTCCCATCACACAAAGTAAGTGAAAATTGATTCTTCAGACTCTCCAGCAGCAGTTAAATACCACTTCCATCTGATCACGTGCCTTTCTCGTCATCCAGGCAAGTTCATTGCAAAATGTAGGGGTGGTCATAATATTTGGCTCTTGAGTGTATATAGTAATTGAATTAATAAACAAAAGTATTTCAAACATAATATTTATATATGGTTCAATTGCAGCTAACAATTAATAAAATGACAAATTCATATTTCAAATGAAAATTTTTCACGATTATCCTTACTTTAGAAATTCTATAACTATTTTAATCGTGAGTTTAAAGCAAAAATTGTGTAGGAGAGTCAAAAATTAGGGCAAGAATTTGTCATCTTAAAAGGATATATAAAAATGTGCACCCTCTAAATTCCAAACTATATATTAAGAGAATTCAGGGAAGTGATTTCATCACAAAATAACATAGTTTTTCCAAAAAATACAGCTTTTTCCGCCACTACAAAAATTTCGGGATATTTTTACATCTCTAATCATACCTGATTTGATGGAAGAGGAAATAAATTTGATGCCTGTCAGTTTAATTTTTGGCATTTAGAATGGTAGACTGACAATCATTTTAACAATATTCTTTATTAATGTCGAATTTTTGTATGTGTTTTTTCCTTCAATGAAACAATAAAATACAGATAAGTAATATAGCATAGATGGACATGGGTATAATTCAATTGGGGCACAGAAATATATTCAAAATCAAACCTAAAATCTCCAAAAAGGAACATAATATTCTTCTCAGAGAAGAAATTATTTTTACTAGTGGTCATGATCCCTTCCCAACATATTTCAAAAGAATTAATCCCCCTCCCCTGCTCTTGTAAAGAAACATTCCATAAGGCAGTTGCTTTACCTTACTGCAGCTATCCTCTTACAAAATCACGGTATCGTAAAACCTCCTCTCAACGTTTTTACATTTAGTGACGCAGAAATATAAATGCAACTCATAAATAAGAAGAATATGAACAATTAATCATCCAAAAACTATGACACCTGAAATATTAATTGAATTCTCTGCCCTCATTCTTCTACTAAAACAATAGTAATTTGGACTCTTAACATACTATTTTGTATTTCCTGCCATACCACATTTTCAAATCACGTTTATAACCATTGTTTATACTTTCTGTATTGGGAACTTTTTGCTGTTACATAATATCATACTATATTTTTTCTATATTAAAATTCATTGTATTCTATGCTTCTGTAGTTCAAAATATTTTGCTTTCAAATTAAATTTTGTATATAAGAAGTATGAGATACATAGCCCTGGGTACGGAGTAAAGTATGAAGTAAAGTAAACCTAACCTCACAAAGATCACCCAATTGTGAAAATAATTTAATAGGCACTTTGTGATGTCTTTTGGGAAAATTTTTATCATATTAATTTAAATATTATCAATTTCATATTTGGAAGACCAGTTAAGAATGGCACCATATCAAGCAACCAGCATTTTAATAAATTCAATTTCAACCTGAAAAAAAGCTTTTGAGAACTTTGCCCTTATATATTTTAGAAAATCAGCATAAATTGAATTTTATTAATAAATTGTAATAATTAACACCGTTATTCCAATTTATTAATTTGTTGTTTATTCAAACTGAAACAATAAACGCTTTGGAACTTTTTATAGTAATAGATGATATAAATATTAATTGAAAGGAAAATATAGTTAAAGGAATTTTACTTTTACTTTTTTTTATTTAATATTTTGATTCTTTGGCGAAGAATCCCAGAAGTCTGGATCAGACTTCCTTTTCTAGATGCAGAACCTTTTGCCTTGACAAAATCTAAACTTATGAATCCATCTAAGATCAAAACTAAATACTAAATTACAGAACTAAATGTCCACAGAAAACAGCTACTACTCTTACCAGATTAAAAGATGAAGCACCAAAAAATATAAAAAATTTCTGCTCATGGCGTTAAAAAAATACCAAAAAATGTGGCAACTGCCCTGATGTCGAGCTTACTCCTCATCATGTCTTTGATTGTCCAGCTGTTGTAGTCACCATGTATTTTCTAGACCATCCTCGGAAGAGAATATATACTCAAAGCTGGCAATCAACATAGCAATATTATTCGGGAGCACCACTATTAGGGGAGCGTTATTTGATTCCCTTATACTACTCTTCAGGAGATACGATAACAACAACTCAAAGAATCATGAAGATTGTCTAAGTTTTTTCAGATTTCTAATACACAATTCCAATTAATCTGATTGAATATTTTATACATCAATTATTTACTTTATTGCATTATAAGTGAAGTACATCAATAATATATTATTTGCAACATTTTTAGTTTTGTTTTTATATATACATGAAAAAAAGAAACAATTTCTTGTTTCTCTAAATTATTTATTTTTTATACTATGGTAAAAACTTCCTTTTCTTTTCAACGTAATAAATATTTTAAAATAGTGAATATTCGAATATTCTTTAAATAAATCATGTATTTGTCCTTTTTTTATAATGAAACTACTCTTTTAAACTTTTTAAGAATTTTCATAAGAAAAATTCATACAAAATACTTACAAGAATATTTAAAATTCTTATAGAAAATATCTAAAAATGATCATTTTTAAAATAATTTGCTTCATTTTTTTGCATCTGTCATTTCATTCTTATTTATAGAAATATTTCCAAATGGCAACGCATTTAAGTTTTTTAAACAGAATCGTTTGTACACAATTTCTTTTTTTTTTTTTCCTGTAGAAATAGAAGATAGCTTTTTAATATAATTCGTTTCACTTTTCTTTAAATCTTTCATTTAGTCTATGATTTTCGTTTCATGTCATGCAAATAATTTTGTATATTTTTTTTTCCTTTTGCTTTTGAAAAAGATAGTTTTCATTCTTTTTATTCGAAATCAAGTTTGTAGTAAAACTTGATAAGATTTAAAAAGATTGAAAACTTAATCCAAAATCTACAAAAACAAATTTTAAATTGAACTTGTAATACTCAATATATCCTTCAATCTAGCTCAGTTACTGTATCAATTACTAATTATTCTATCCCATAATAATTCTTCTACTTCATAATAATTATTCTATTCATGATTATAATTCAATTATTATGATTATTATATTCATTATTATAATTCAATTGTTATAATCATTCTATTCGTTATTATAATTCAATTGTTATAATCATTCTATTCATTATTATAATTCAATTGTTATAATCATTCTATTCGTTATTGCAACCGTTATTATAATTCAATTGTTATAATCATTCTATTCGTTATTGTAATTCAATTGTTATAATCATTCTATTCGTTATTGTAATTCAATTGTTATAATCATTCTATCCATTATTATAATTCAATTGTTATAATCATTCTATTCGTTATTGTTATAATCATTCAATTATTGTAATTCAATTGTTATATTTATTCTATTTCATTAATAAATATATTCTTATTTTTACTTGATATATTGCAATTCAAAATTGTTTGATAATCATTCTTATTTTCAAACAATAAAATAACTTGCAAAATAAAAAACATAAAACAATAACATCGAATGTTATAGTGGTAAGTTCGAAATTTGTTGATTGATCTTTCTTTTTGTCATCTTATTTAATGAAGAATTTACAAGAATATGTGTAAAATTTATGATACAACTGTATTCAATTATAAATACTTATTCCTGTTACTTTTAGCATTTAGTGAATGTATTTAATATTAAAAAGTTGTCATTAGAACTAAGAAAAGGCAACTTAAATAACTAAATGTATTATTCTTTGATAAACAAACAGATAAAAGATGATAGTTAAAACAATTACCACCACCATCAAGTTAATATAAAATGTTATCCTTAATAGATGTTAAAAGATTATTTACATCGCTTATAAGAAATTCACATCTTTGCGATGGAAATTGTTAATTGCCTAATAGATTGACAAAATGCTGCGAATAATTTAAAATTTTCTTTCAGGAAAAAAAGGATTTTTAAGTGTCGTAAATGAATAACATTAAGCCAGAGATCCATTTAGAATGAAACAAAATATAATTATGTAATTTTGAAGCGGTAATTGCACTCAGTGTTAGTAGGAAGGCTTATGAACATTTATTGACACCAAATGCCAGCACGAAATGTTCATCATCCTATATTATGTGCTCAGAACACAAAGTTTTGTATCCTTCATTCTTGTAATTACAAAATCTATTTATTATGATAATTTAATAAAATGTCGTCCCTTAACATTTTTAACGATTTAATTCCCAAACTGACATTAATTTAAATCCAATTATTCCACTGAATGCATCCAATTTCTTTATACGATTAAATATTTTATTTCTTCAAAATCAGTATGTTAAACATGTCATTAAAAAAAAAAGTTATGATTGATCATCTCAGGTTGCAAATTGATTCAAATCCAAAGCATTTGGATTTTATTATACAACTGTTATTTTCGAACTTTTTTTACTTTTTTTCACCTCCCCTCCTTCTCCTTCAAGAGGATTTTTTTTGGTTTGTCGTTCTACAGTCATTTTGTGCACGCTTTGGGCTATTCAGAACGGGACGTACAGTTTAACTTGGATTATGAACCACTACTACTACACCACACCACATTACTGTACCTAGAGCTGAGTTGCCCCTATACAGTTTGGGAATGATGTGGGTGAGAAGTCCGACTGGGCTCCGTGACGTTCTACAGTCATATGAGACCGGGACCTATGGCTTAAAGTGGATTCTGAACCACTACACGCTTCCATGCCACTGCCAGGATTCGAACATGAAGCCTGTGGCGCCAGAGCGCTAGACACTCGTCCATTCTGGCCCCAATTGAACCATTATTATTATTACTACTACTACACCACACCACACCACATCACTGTGCCTAGAGCTGAGAACCCGAAACTGATGTGGGTGAGAAGTCTGATTGGGCTCTGACACTGCTCTACGGTCATATAAAACTGGGACCCCCTTGAAGTGATTCTGCCACTAACAAACATCCATGCAACCCCAGGATTCGAACATGAAGCCTGTGATACCAAAGGTCAGAGAGGTAGCCAACTGGCCATCAGGCTGCCCTTCAAGAGGAGGAAAGATTGTAGTGCTCTCAATCCTTTTCATTATTTAGTTACGTGTTAATCATCATCATCATCAGTGGTGCAACAACCTTTGGTGGGTCATTTACTGGCAGATTTCAAGACAGAGATGTTTTCTTTTTACAGGGTAGGGTTGTGAGCCCTACGCCCAACTCTCTTACAGTCATAGACCTACAGTTAAAGATAGTAGGAGGATAGACCTTACAGCTGAAAATTCCGAACCACTACAAACATCCATGGCACGTGACCTACAGCGCAAACGTTAGTCACTCGGCCATCAAACCCACTTATTACCAATTTAAATCGACGAAGTTTCGAAATAAAATTGCATAGCATAATACAAAAGTCGATATGTATTTATTAATACTTTTCTAATGAATGAAAGTTCATACTTGTGGCTATAGTTTCATTTACAGCTAGCAGTTTAATTTTAATTCCGCTAACGTACTTATTAGAAAAAATCGTTATTTTTCATCATTCCATTACTACAATTATTTCAAAAATTCGTCCTACGTTGCGAATTGAATTCGGAAAGCAATTCATGACGAGAAGTAAGCCAACCATGAAGACGATGTGAAATTTAATGAAGAAATTTATTAATCCGCATGAATGGGGTCAAATCAGTTTTGAAGAGAAAGGATAATTTCCTTTAGAATTTCATTTCCTAAATTAATTATCAGATCATAATAACTCCAGATTTTGGGGAGTTATCTAAAACAGCTTCTAATTATAATTAACCCACACGATAAGATAACATTCAATTGGAAATTAATGCCATTCCACAGGGAACATTGCAACGTTTGCCAATATGTGCTATCAAGTTAATTTATGAAAACAGGAAAACTGCTCAGACTTGAATTTTCAATGTTTAATATTAAAAAATGCAGCGGGCCTGAATGGCTCAGTGTCTAGCGCTGGCGCTCGGTGCCACAGGTTTCGGGTTCGAGTCTCGGCGATGCAATGGATGTTTGTAGGGTTCGAATCCACCTTAAGCCGTAGGTACCTGTCTTATTTGACTGTAAAGAGCATCACGGAGCCAAGTTAGACTTCTACCTACGGGTGCTCCATTACAACAGAAGCTGCCCCCTTTCCCTCCCTCCATGAGTAGATTACTCAGGGTTGTCCGTCCCGCATTGCAGGACACTGAGGATTAGCCACAACAACAAAAATGAGGCGGAATTTTTACATAGCAAACTGAAATTTTAATTCCATTGGTTTATTTAGTTTACGTTCTAGGGCAAAAAATTGAAATTTTTTAAAGACATTATTTTAAATAAACCACCTTTTTTTTTTTTTTTACAGCTTACATAATAAACCATCATTCATTAAAATAACTAAAATTTTCAAAATATTTTTATTAAAATTTTATATAATGGACTAACAAAACCGGCATACATTGTACAGCAAAAAAAAAAAAAAAAAAGGCATTTTAGAAAATTACATATTATATATTCTCCATGTTCCAATATATGTGCATATTAATTTTCATGGATATCGTTTGAACGGTATATAAGATGAAATGCTGCAGCACCATCTGGTTACAAGTGATAATAAAATGGATAACGCGAACACATTTTCCATACTCGAATACATATTATTACCAATTTTCATAGCGATTGATTGAACGGTACAGTAGTTGATATACCATAGCACCATCTGGTGACAACTTACAATAAAGGGATAAAAACATTTTTCATGTTTTGCCAAACATACACAAAAAATTTCATCAAAATCGGGCAAGCTATTTAGGAGGAGTTCAGTGACAAACACACGTTCAGAAGAACTCGACTATTGCGCCACCTACCGGGTCCAACTGTAAATCTATACCATCCAAGGACCCACTTAAACATCCACAAAAATTTCATCAAAATCGTTCCAGCCGTTTGGGAGGAGTTCAGTGACAAACACATGTACAGAAGAATTATATATATATTTATATATATATATATATAACAGAATTCTAAAATTTCAAAATGCAAAAAAAAAAAAATCATACTAAAACTTTCAAAGCATAAAATAATGAAAAGGTTATAATAAAATACCGCATCTATAATAAAAACCGCATTTATAAATAAAATACGTTTCGAAAATTCTATGTACTATAAATAACTAAACTTTCTATGGCATAAAAACAAATCCTAATCTTAAGGATGCAATTCACAACTATACTCTGAGGAAAAAGTTTTTAAGAACAATTCGCTTAAATCTTATTGTACATAAAAGCACTTAATGTTCTTAAGCATACCGCAAGATTATATATCAAAAAAAGAAAATTAGCTTATGTGTCTTATGTGGAATGTATGTCTTATGTGGAATGTATGTCTTATGTAGAGGATTACGTCTTATACGGAACCACAGTCGTCAATTAACTACATCAAAAGTCTATACCATTCGGTTAAAATTATTAGCGGAGAAGCTAATCTTTTCTGTCACTAAGGTAGCTTGTCTAGTTCAGCTCGCTGGCTATTTTGGGATAAAGTTATTTCGTTTTCCCTAAGACATAATCCGTTGATCTCCGTTATTTATACGAGTTACTGAAGTCTGGGGAAAAAGTATGTCTATCAGAGTATATCATTCGTTAAAAAAATACATTGTATTGCAATTGCACAATATTATATTTATGGAATATTTGATATAATCAAATATATGCCAATAGTACGCATATTCGATTAAATGTTATATAAATAAATACATACATATTTATGATAAATATATATTTTTTTTATATTATATATGTAATATAGAAATAGGTAATATATATATATACAATATACTACTGTGCCCAAAAAGTAAGACCAACAATTTTTTTAAACTCTTTATTTATTCTAAATTTATTTCGCCTTTCAAAGTAATGCCCTCCGGACACAATGCACTTATGCCAACTTTTTCCAATCCTCAATGCATACTAAAAAGTCATTGGGGGTTGGCCTTCAAAGCGTGCGGCGATTCACGTTGAATCTCTTCAATCGATTCAAAAGGGTGTACCCGGAGTGGCCATTTGAGTTTAGGAAATAGCCAGAAGTCCTACGGTGTGAATAAGGGGGTAGTGGAACGATATTGCCTTCATTTTTTGGCGAAAAGGTCACAAAAGAATCAATACAGGTGTGAGCTGACGCATTCAGTGTTTTCGGTTCCAATCGAGATTTAACGCGTTTGAGGCCCAAAATGAAACTGACCGATCCTTTTGAAATTCCAACATCATCAGCAAGAACTCTAATTGTAAATTGATGGTTTGCAAGCAACAAATCTTTTAATTTTTTGGGCGTGAGCTTCGTCGGTTGAGGTTGATGGTCGACCAGAGGGCTCTTGTCTTCAATATGTTCTCTAATGAATATTTTGACGTCAAATTTCACACAGATGTCAAGGACAGTCATTTACTGAGCTTTCAGCAGCGAAATCTCATATCACCGCGATTCACTATTTATAGGCAGTTTTTTTTTTCTCCCTTTTCTTGTAATTTTTTTTCTGGTAATTTTTACAATTCTTCTGCATTTTTATTTGAAAAGGGATCCAAGACACAATTGAATATATTCATTTTAAAAATAATCATTAAATAGTTGTTAGAAGTCAGAATGGAGACATCCAAATGGTGACAAGAGATAAGTAAGTCTTATTATATTTTTCTACGGTTGATAAGATATCAAAATTCTCCTCATCTTGTATTTCATTTATACAGAAGAAATTTTTATCACAAACGATGAAACAACAGTTTTTGCTTTTATTAAATTCAGCTCATCGCCTTTAGACTATTTTATATCGAGACTATCGATAGATATCTATTTATAAATAAAATCTTTTAAAGAAAATTCCTATTTCTTCATACACATACAATTATCTGAAATTTGTTACATTAAATTTTTTAAACAAGTCTTTCAAATAAGTTATGGCATTTTTGAAATCAGTAAAGTTGGCCCGTAAAACATTAATTTTGTTTTTCGAAACTGTAAGCAGAGCTAAAAAAAAAAATAAAACCGATCCAAACAGGTACTTTCTTTTATAGCCAACGAACTTCTATATGAAGCAGAAAGTGATTGAATTTTCATCATTTCCAATACAAAATTATCTAAACAATATCTGCCTTCAATGAATTAATTCTGTTTTTTTTAATTACTTTAATGACATCAAATGACCTATGTAGATTTTTTTAAAATTAAATGTCGATGATGGATGCGCAATATATAAAGAATGCTTTTGGACTCCCTTTTTTAATACGCTTTTATTAACTGACTATTGTTTGTAACTGACTCTTTGGGCTCGATTTTGCCCTACTTTAAGATATCAGATTTAATTTAAATGTTGTAGACTTATCAAGGACCGACGACAATAAAATATTTTGATAAGTTCATTGTCTCATCATGGTTAGAATCGGCAGGATTAGTGATTTTATTTTAACTTATGAAGAGCAATGTAACCCATGTAAAATGAAAGTACATAAGACATTTAAACCTATGTGGGACAGTGGCACAACGGATAACGCACCTGACTACGGATCAGGAGATTCCCTGTTCGAATCCTGGCTGGCTCGACATATTCGCATTTAACCTTTGTTTCATTCACAATTAAACTATTGTAAGAACTACAGTTCCAGTCCTCCGTACCGGGACCTCATTTAAATATTATAGTTTAAAAACTCGCTTTCAGAAATAATCAAACTAAAAGTAAAATAATTGCTAACATAAGAATAAGATTACTGACGAGAAAATAAATGTCACTGTTCTAAAATCGTGGGGTGCTTTGTATGACATTTTTAAACTAACTCTGCATTCGAAATGAAACTAGTGAAAAGTTATAACGATTGATATCGAGCACCCCACGCTTTTAGAACAGTAACATCAATTTTCTCGTCAGTCATTTTATTCCTATGTTAACAATTATTTTTTACTTTTTAGTTTGATTAACTCTAAAAGCGTGTTTTTTAGTGTTTTAAACTATAGTTAAATATACAAGAATTAAATATACTGTATTCATCGCTGAAGCATCATAAGTAGTAACTGGCAAAATATTACTCAGGTGTATTTCTTTTTCTGTAAAAAAACTCTCCCAATACATATGTCGATTAAAAGCAATATTCTTCGATATTGAGACTATCGATAGATACCTTTCGTCTATCTTGAATGCACATCCAGTTACCTAAAATTTGTAGTTACTCTGCTTTGAGGGTAAAAAATAAATGCTTATATTGTGTATACAAAGATTTTTGCGTAAACCTACAAAAGACTATTCTTTGCTCAGCATTAGATATGTTTATTAGATAATAAATTGTCAAAGATCCAACTAAATTTATCGATAATTGATTTTAAAAATTCATTAATATGTATTTAAAAATGGTTAAAAATTTTTTCAATTTTACACGTTATTAATCCCCCTGGTGCAGAAAAGTCTACACCAGGTCCAAGAGACCCCGTCGCAGACGACTGGTCCATGGCTAAGGGGTAACATGAAGCTTCACTTTAGAGAGAGGAACCACCAGGGCTGAAGACTAACTAAACCTCAAGACAATGCTCTACAATCCTATTAAACCGGTACCTACTGTTTTAAAGTGGATTCCAAACCACTACAAACATGCATGGCACCGTCCGGACTCGAACCCTGTAGACACAGCGCCAGAGCGCTAAACACTCAGCCATTCAAGCCCATCAATTTTTAAGTTATTAATATAATTATTCCTTATTAACACATGCCTTATTTTCCAATCAATAGAGAAAATTCTTCAATAGACAGAAATTAAATAGTAATGATTACTGGGTGAGTTTTTAGTGTTTCACTCCTCTGATTTCATTAATTATTTAATAAAAATATTTAATAAAAATATTTAATTAAGTATATTCATAATATTTAATTATTTATTTATAATATTAAGTGTCATAAATAATAAAAGGGATAGAAACATACACTATACTGTAGATATGTAAAAAAAATGCATAAAAATACTAACATATACATTGTAGTATTATTGAAACAGCAGTAATATACACTCAAGAGCAAAAACATTATGACCACCCCTCCATTTTGCAATGAACTCGCCTGGATGGCGTGGAAGGCACGTGATCAGGTGGAGGTGGTATTTAACTGCTGCAGGGAGAGTCTGAAGAATCATTCTTTCACTTACTTCTGTGTGTGATGGGGAAAGGTTGCGGATCTAAGCGACTTTTGATAGAGGGCAGATTGTAATGGCTCGGAACAAGTATTTCCGAACCTGCGCGACTCGTGGGTTGTTCGCGATCTACAGTTGTTAGTACTTATGCAAAGTGGATGAATGACGGTGAAACCAGGTGTTGACGACATGGTGTTGAACGTCCACACGCTATCAAAGAAAAAGGTTGTCGGAGACTGTCTCGCATGGTGAAGCAAAACCGGAGCCAGACAGTGGCTCAGCTGACAGCCCAATACAATGCAGGGGCCAAGTAGAATAGTATCGGAGAACACTGTTCAGCGGACACTGTTGGATATGGGGCTACGCAGCAAACGTCCCACTCGTGTGCCTTTGCTGACCAAGCGTCATCGCCAACTGCTCCTGAGCTGGGCCGGGAACATCGTGACTGGTCCATGGATCAGTGGGAGAGAGTTACCTGGTCAGATGAATCACGGTTTGTCATTCATCACGCGGATGGCCGTGTCAGGATACGCCGTCTTCCAGGCGGACAGTTGCTCCCTCAATGTACAATGGGTCATACACAGGCCGGAGGTGGCGATATTATGCTTTGGGGGCGTTCTCTTGGGCGTCTCTGGGACAAGTGGTTGTGGTAGAGCAGAGTATGAATGCTACAGGGTATCTGAACATCATTGCGGACCAGTTGCATCCTTACATGTCCTCTATTTTTCCAGCTGGAAATGGAATGTTCCAACAGGACAACGCCCTTGTCACAAAGCTAAAATTGTGTTGGAGTAGTTCCAGGAACATGATGCTGAATCACAGAATGTCCTGGCCGCTTAACTCACCGGATCTCAATCCGATAGAACACATTTCGGATGTCCTGGGACGGCTGCTCAGAGTTCAAAGACCACCAATTCTCGCAATATCTCGGATTTGCGTGATCGTTGCTAAACATGTGGTACAATCTGTCTCGGCCATCTATCAAGGACTTGTGGCATCCATGCCAAGGCGGGTTGAAGCCGTGTTGGGCGCCAAAGGTGGGCCAACTCGTTATTGACAGGTGGTCATAATGTTTTGGCTCTTGTGAGTGTAATTTACTTTGTAAGTGATCCGAAATTATCGAAGTTATCGAATATGCATTAAAATATTTGAATTGGATATTATATATATTTGAATTGGATATGTAATATTGTTAATTGCTTCTCACGCAAATTCAAAACCAACCTAAATTAGATTTCAAGCATGACAGCTATTTGTAAGGGATGCCACCATTCTCATAATTTCAGCTCTCAGTTGAGAAACAAGGTCAACATCAAATAAAAGCGCAAGAATAATATTTAAGGATTATACCATCAGAAATAAAATAAGATTATGGCACCAAGAAGAAAGTATTGTCTCACCAAAGACAGGCCGTAACAGTTAGTTTATTTACAATCGACATGGTGGTCGGTTGTGTATATTAGCAATTGCACAGATTAATTATTGGGAATAATTTTGATTGGCCCTGAGGTCAATTGTTTGATGATAATTTATTTAATGAATGGCTATTAATAACATTAAACTAATATAATTTGCAAATGTAAGTTGTGTGGGTTATATAGTGTCCAAGAATTCATGGGCCAAACTTTAAGGGAAGGTAAAATACACAAAAAGTAGCATTTTTAACAGCATTGTAGGGTTGGAACTGAAAAGTGTAGGCGGAAAAACTATAAATGTTAAAGGTTTTCTTAGCAGAATACATTGACTCCGATATTCTGTGTAAATGTATTTCTCCCACATAAAGGCTCATTTATGAATGACGAAGTTTTAATTTGCTTAATTCCCATGTGTGGACCTTTAATCAACATGCTACATGTACATATTTCTTTCAGGAGTGGTTCACTGTTAATGTATGGACGGGTATTGTAAATAATTTCTTATTGGTTCATATTTGCTACAACATCGGCCCTACGGCATGATGTGTGAAATTCCATACATTCAGCAAAATTGCTTTAAAAATATTCTATATTATCAATCTAACAAACAAAATAATTCTTAAATATCTGAGCAAAAAAATAAGAATCACCTTTCACCAATTTTTAAACACAAGCTTGCACAAAACCATATTTGACCATTTATTCCTTGTAAGGCAAGTAAAGGAGTTCCAAACAAACTGAACTAAAATAACTGAACTATTTGCTGAAGAGTACACCATTCATGTGAGGAGCACTTTGGCTATTCTATAAATATTTATTGTAACATAAATAGGCAACTCTATTGTCACATAGATCATTCTATTTTATTATTACTTTATGACCACTATACAAAAATAAATAAATAAAAAGAATTTTACAAATTTTCTAAGAAGTCAGTGTCAGACAGTATTTGCAAAAACTGTATAAAATAATAATAATAATAATAATAATAATTACTCATCAGTGTTCAGAGGTAACATAGGGGGTTATAATATTATATTTATTTTCCTAATTTTTCAGCTCTCTAAACAATCGTAAAAATTAAAAATCGTTAAATAAAAAAATATTATTTTTCCATTATTTTAAATGTCTTTCGTCCCTTAAGAAATTATTAACTTAATAAAACTAATAATAAGCAATTCCATTATAAGAACAATGTTTGTGGAATTAAATATTAAGATTATTATAAATGACAAGAAATTTTAAAATAGTTTTCTCCAAAAAGAATCTAGATGGCGCTACGAATCAGTGCTCTAATGATTACATAGTTTCTTTTTAGCTATCTCTAGAATAACAAATAAATCTACATCTTTCAAAAAAATCGATCTTTTTTAAAAATAATGAGTTAGTATTGTTAAGTAAGGACAACTACATACAGAAACGAAAACATATATTGCATTCACTTAAAAATTTTGACTTTCATTTCAGTACTTACCAACGATTGAATGGAATTTCTTACTCATCAAATTATATTATATGAAAAAATATATAATTCATTGAGCATTAGGATTCATCTTATCAGTCTTCCTAAATCAAAATCTTCCTAAAGATCCTAAATGTTCCTAAATCAAAATCTTCCTAAAGATTTTTTTTTTTTAAATAAATTCATTTACAAAATAGCAAATACAGAAATATTTATGTATGAAGTCAATTAAAAAAATTATTCTTAAAAGAATTCAATGAAGATATATTATTTAAAAATGCACGTTTTACTTTTCTTCCTTATTTTAAACTTTGAAATTAAATATAAGTATTAGATTGATAGGAAAGTTTTTTTTTTTTGAAGAAGAAATTTTTTAATTTCTTATATTTAAATTCATAAATGAGATTAATTAAATATAAGTGAGATTAATGAAATATTAACCATTGTTTTTCCATAACCTTCCTTTATCTATCATCAAGGTCATTCATGCCATATGTATAAAAGTTCCTGTTCTTTAAAGCCAGAGAACCCACCACTGCCATTCGAAATATTGAAAATTTCGAAATTTTTTCAGTTAAGAAAAATTTTGCATTAAAAGGAATATAGTCTTAGATGAGTATGGTGGATGTGATAAAACTTCATAACCCATAGTATTGAGTTTCTTCTTGGTCTTTAAAAAAGCCACATAAGAGCCACTTTAAAAAGCTTTTTAAAGCCACATAAGGCCTGGCATTATCATGTTGGAAGACCTTTTCGGTTATACAACGCTGGACGGAGTTTAAGTATTTTTGTACCTAGTCGGGTTAACTGATCACAACATAGTATATCTGCTGTGACAATCTGATCTGGTTGCAATAGTTCACAGGTCATAGGACCTCGACAATCCCACCAAATGCAAAGCATTAGCTTTTGGTACAAATTGACCCCTCCGAAAGGATAGGATAGGCCCTTTATTATTGTTAATGGCTCATGCTGTTATAGAGCGAGAACATAGAAGGAGCAGTAGAAATTTAATGGAATCCAACGGCATCATTTGTAGATAAGAAAGCCAAGCTTGTACAAATGGCAATTGTTATGTGGCTAACGCTTAACTCGTCTCCGATCTTCCTCGTAGTCAATAGCAGTTCATTACCCACTAAAAATCTCAAAACGTCGTCATCAAGCTCATTTAGTCTTCTGCGCGAGGTCACGTGGAATCTTCATGTCCACTGACCTGACAAAGCAGAGTTGTGTGTACTTTTTGGAGCGCCTGGGGACAGGATCCCCCTATCTCCTTTTGCATAATTAGTAAATTTAAATTATTTAACTGTAAGAGAAAAAACATAAGAGAGTATTTAAAGTGTAAGAAATGTGTGTGTAATTAAAGTGTAGAAAGGAAGCGATGAGCCATAGCTCAGAGGTTAAAATATAAAAAGTGTATATTGTGGTAAAATAAAAGAACAGAAGTTAAATTTTAAATCCTTTGCACTTTGTGAGAATTTTAAAAATGAGTAAAAAATCTCAGGAGCGGGTGTGGTGGAAAGTTTCAGTGGTTTTCGTAGCAGGGCAGATTACATTTATGTAGTAGCTTTCTCTCAGTGGTTTTGTAGCAGTAAATTTTTATATTAACAGTTCTTCAAACTTCAATGCATATATTAATTAATTTTATATCATTCAGCAATCGTGCTAATTGATATGAAATAAAATCGCATGATTTATACAGAAATTAAACTAAACTCAATCATTTCATTCAAAATTCAATACGAAAATAATTTATTGATGCATGCATTAATAAAAGGGAAAATTAGGATTAGAATCACATGTTAAAAATCTTTTATTTAATGCATATATAATAAAATATTTTTTTATTTAATGTATATTAATAAATACATCCATTATTGAATTGGATACATTTCAGTAATGGATGAATTTATTAATACATTTTATATTTTTCTAAAGACTAACGATTTTCTTTTAACTTTCTTTGCAACTTCGAATATTTTTAGAATTCTTTGCAACGAAAATTTTTAGTAAAATATTCTACCAATTTTTTATGTATTTCATATAAAAATACGATTATTAAATTATTTAATAGAAAAAAATATAAATTTTTTTCTAAATTTTTGCTTTGTGGCACACCATTTTTACATTAAACATGTTATTTAATTGAAATACAAATTTTTTTAAATAAATGGTAGTAAGAAATAAAAGATACATTTAAAATTTAAATTATCAAATGACACACGAGTTTCGAAAAAGAATAAAGAAAAACTGTGCTTATATATTTCTATTTGGATAAGTAAAAGTAGTGTTTTTAGTTTTAAAATTAAATCTAAAATTATATGTATCCAATTGAAAAAAATACAAAATATAGCACAGAAAACGCATATGTCATGCATAAGGAGAATGAACAATGCGTATAGATTATTACTAGATAAATGTCATAAAATATGTTTTTAAATATTATTTAACTAACTAATATATTTGAGAATTTTATTTTTTAGATATAGAATTTTTTTCTTTTTTTTGGGAAATTTTCTGTGGACAAAAAATGTGCTTACAATTCAAAAGTAATAAATGGAAAATAAAAATTGCTTTAATCCTTCAAGTGACAGATTACAGCTAATTTGCAAATTATTATTAAAATATAATTATTTTAAAGTTTGGATATTTAACTAGATAATAAATGAAGAAAAGGGCCAAATAAAACAATAGTTGTAGGAAAAAATTTCAGCATGGTGATGAATAATTTACAAACGTAAAATATTCATAAAATTTGAATTTAATACATTTATTTGGAAATAGTTATTGTAGAAACATTTAGTAGTTTATGTTCACATACTACTATTTGTACTATAAAGAACAAGAGATGGCGCCCCCATATAGACTCGGAATTATTAAAAAAATTTAAGCCCTACAACTAATGCTGTTGTTGGCATAACCAATAAATCATATGCGACAGTAAAAAAACATCATAAAGCAGAATTCTTACGCCATTGGTCCAATTTTTAACCGTTCTAACAACTATCTGAAGGAGACCTGAAGTTAGGCCCATTCATATTTTTTTCGGTTTACTAAATCCAAAATGAAGAAAAATCTAATTTTTTACTCAGAAATGTGAAATTTGCCATTTTTTTTTTTTATAGCAGAGTGTGTGGCTTAAAAGGACGAATTTTGGCTCAGATTTTTTCATCCCTGCAATCAAGCCATTAAAAATTAATTTTGAAACTGAAGAAATAAAATAAAATTAGGCAAAAATTGAAAAAAAAAAAAAAAAAAAAAAAAATAGCAGGAATTATAATTCATAATAGTTGATAAATATGACAAAAGTTAAAAACATGCATAAATTATGTCATTATTTTGATTAACTACTACAGGAAATTCTTTGCAAAAGAAAAAAAAAAAAAACTGCAAACACCTCATAACACAGCCATTTTCCTCCTACAATCAAACTAATCAATTTTTGTTCACATTACCCTTTGGAATGAAAATTCAAAACTGCAAAAATAAAAATTTCTCAGATTTCTTTGGCATCTCAGCATCAGCGTAAAAATTCATGTCAAATTAGAATTAAATATAATTTAATGATACTTCATCAGCAGTGGCACAACAGCCGTATTGTGAGCCAAAGCCACCTGTCTACTGGCATATTTCAAGACAGGTGTTTTTGTTTTTACGGGATAGGGTTTTTGTCAGCCCTACCTCAGCTGTTATATTAGGCTGGGACCTACTGGTTTTAAAGTGGATTCCAAACCACTACAGACATCCATGGCACCACTGGGATTCTAACCTGAAACCTGTGTTACCAAGCCAGCCACTCGGGCATCAGGCCCCAATTTAACGATTAAGGATTTCAATTTACAGACCAATCTTTCTTAGAAAATATATAAGGTATAATGTAA
Organism: Caerostris extrusa; assembly: GCA_021605095.1. Taxonomy (NCBI): domain Eukaryota; kingdom Metazoa; phylum Arthropoda; class Arachnida; order Araneae; family Araneidae; genus Caerostris; species Caerostris extrusa. Next base: position 717 of record BPLR01016604.1, on the reverse strand, counting down.
ATTAATTTAAAAATATTTATTTGCTTGTAGTAAAATTTATACTGTGCATCAAATAAAAAAAATACATAAAATCCATTAATACTTTTAAGTAAACACTTTGTCCAGATTACTTGTTTGATATATTGGAAAGTCAACTACCTAACTTTTATATCAACTTGACAATAGTGTATTTATAAAAATTACCTTTTAATCTAACATACTTATATATCAAATATAAAACAATTTAAATTTTGTATTCATTTTTCAAAACAAAATTTCTAAAAAAACCAATTAAAAAATCAAAAATTATCTCTACAAATTTAGATAGAGAAATATTTTTTATATTGTTATCTTAAAAAAAACTGATAAATCAAATTTTTTTCCAAAGTATACAGTTAATTATAATATAAGAACAATAAAAGTTTTTTGAAATTTTCAGTTAATTTTTATCCCACTTTAATTATATTTAGTTAATGCAGGATGGATTGCAATCTTTAAAAAAGAATGATGAAATACACAAAAAACATATACATTTTTTTTCCTTTTGAAATCATGCTAATTATTAAATAACCAACAAGAAAGCTGTAGTTATTCATTACTAACTTACATAACATTAGAAAAAAAATTTAAAGCTTTCAATTGTAATAATTTTTTTTAACCTAGTAGTTTTGTTTTTAAACCTGATATTTAGAGTAAAAAAAAAAAAAAAAAAAGTATTTCAACTTAATAACTTGACTT